>JBBPTX010000872.1:0-15061 GCA_038094595.1 Pulveroboletus aff. annulatus | reverse complement strand
TAACAGTAACAGAGATTAATAATACATGAGGTATCCAGCCATTGATCTGCTGCGGGTGGTAGAATGGAAGATGTCAATGGTAATTAAAGATAAGGGATCACATTGCAGTGATGTGGGTGACTGTGTGCAGGTCTGCAATGATCACGGTGATTAAATATGTGTGTGTGATCAGTGGGGCGAAAGTGAAGAGTAGAAGGCGAAGCCCACTGATCAAGAAGGGCCCGTAGATCCCCTGTGTCTAGCACAGTGTCTAGGTCGGGTTTTCCCTTGATAAGATAAAAGAGCGTTCATGATGCGCTTAAGTAAAGATGAAAAATATATAGCTGTAACAACATGCACCGGCACATTGCATCTCGCTCTCACGTGTGGGTTCTTTCACATTCCATTGTATTCTTTCACATTCTATTGCTGCTTCCCATATCGGCCCTTAATCCATACCCTTGACCCTGTGACATTACGGTCACACCATCACTCTTCACTATATATACCAGTTGATCTGGCCTTACGCCTTTCCCTTAGCTTTGATATTCCCTATGTATCGGCCTAGCCCCTTACCTTGCAAATACAAGTCCCCCTTGATCTCCCACCTCTACGAGTCTTAGTTCGACTCTTGAGTGAACTCTGCATGGCTGCGATACTCTTGCGGACATCCCTTGAACCCTCGGGCACTCCTTCGTGCCATCTCTGCCATCCCCCTCCGACGGTTGAACCTCGGACTGCTCTCGACTAGGTCGTTAGCAGGGCTGCGTGCAACCCTACCCGGGCCACACGTAACAGGAAGCGATCTGAGACAAGATCAAATCCTTCAGTACCACCCTCAAGACTCTCAGCTTCTTACAAGCTGAATACAGTCACCCTGGTATTGCTATTACCTACTTAGAATTCAAGGCCATCATGTCTCTCAGCATCCCAACTGACTCTCATCCCGGTCCTGCTTTTGCCACTATGGCATCCAAGTTTTCCATCCTCGAGTTACACAGTTACGGTATCTCTGACAAGGTGCAGGGCATGATAGCCCTCTCTAAGCTACCATCTACTATGGATGTCATTGCACAGCTACACGCCAACACAGAGCTTGCCACCACCACTGTCACCTCTACCACCATTTCTGGCACTTCCACTTCTGGTACTTCTGGTTCTGGAAGTGGAACACAGTCATCCACTACTACCACATCCACCAGCTCGCCTTCCTCTCTCACTCTCAAGCACGTTGAACATGCAGCTACTCTAGTATGGGAGCAGCGCCACGCACATCGCCGTCGTGGTAATCACAATCAATCCACATAGCGGCTCTCTGCCATGAAAAAGAAAGGTCATGATCAGTCGTTCCAGCAGCAGTCCCAGCTATCCTCGAATGGCTCCAATGGACAACTGTCTCAGAGCGGCATGTCTAAAAAGTGTAGTCCGGAAGCATGGAAACGCTGTCAGGACAAGCAATAGGGCCATCACCATGGTCACCTGCTTGCAAGCGCTATCAGTGTATCCACTGTGACACACAGTGATGGTCCTGAGCCTGCTGTCGACCCTCAATGCCTTGCTCACACATGTGGTACAACGGACTATGGCGCCCCCACCTTTCTGTATACCAAGCATGCTATATCACTAGCACGCAGGATGGACTTGACACCTACACCTTAGACGGTACGCCATCTTGATTCACTTGTCACCAATCCCACATGTGTGTTGACATCCACAGGCCCGACCTACACTGGCATGACGATCTCCCCATCTCTACTTGAGTGTATCTGCTTCTGGCCACTTCCGGCCACTTCCGAACCACTTCCAGTTCGGAACCACACTTCAACTCAGAAGCAATCACTTCCGGTCTGGAACGCCTCTCTGGGTCAGAAACACTTCGTTCTGGCTTGGAAGCACTCATTTCTGGTTCCGACCACCTTTCCGGTTCAGAAGCAACCCATTCCAATTCGGAAGCAGCCACTTCCGGCTCGGAACTCCTGGAATGCTCGGAAGTAGCAGAGTTGTGCACAATTGTGACCATGTCCCTCATTGAATGTATGCAGTGTGACACACCATACACACCCTTCAATGACTCCATCTCAGTGTCAGACAACATGTCACAGACTGATTTGAAAGAACTCTACAGGCTGTATGTCTGCAACAGTGCCATTGAGGGGGGGTCAAGCGGTAACATCAATGCCAACTGTCATGGATACCCAGCGTCCACACAGGCCCAAGATGAGGTCATGTCAGATGCATACAAGGGTGGCAGCTGTGCTGATGAGTCCACAAACAATGCATACATGTTCTACTCTGACTACGCAACCATTCCGTTCCAGGAGCGAATACATCCATTGGATGAAGTCACAGGCACCGTGATGGATTCCGACTATGACATGGATGACTATGGGCCTTTGAGGCATGTACCTCACCATCTCTCTGCAACATTATTGACTAATGTGCTGCCGTCTTGAATGGATTTACAGCATGTAGTCAGTAATTTAAATGTCGTAGATACAGATCTTGCAATGAATCCTTTGTGTCTGCACAACGTCCTATGGTCTACCTGTGCTTGCTGTAAGGGCAAACAACTCAAACAGAACCTATGGATGTTGGATTCTGTGGCTTCCGCCCACTTTACCAGTTCTATGGATGACTTCTCAGACTACGAATGTCTAAAGACTCCAATGACATCGTTAACAGCAAATGGTACTGCTTGTTACAACTTGTCGTGCCTGGTGCACGCGTTTCTCCTTTTCCTTTTACCTCTCCCTACACGTATGCTCACTCTTTCGCTCTTCTTCGGTTGACCACACCAACCCTCTACCATTGTCCCTCAGCCCCCCAAGATCCCTCTCACGTATGTCATCATACCTACGTAATCTTGTGCACTTATCTCCCTCGTGTTGCCTTATTGCACATGTGTTTCACCTTCTCTCACTGCATGCATCGGCACTTCGCATTTCCCTCTCATGCGTGGGTTCTATCACATTCTCCCTTGTTCTTTCACATTCCATTGCCACTTCCCATGCCAGCCCTTAACCCTTACCCTTGACCCTGTGACATTACGGTCACACCATCACTCTTCACTATATATACCAGTTGATCTGGCCTTATGCCCCTTCTGTTATGCGTGGCCATGGATATGGTCACGTGTAGACCTACTTACACCTAGTAGGGTCGAGAGGGTCAGTTGTTCGTATATACGATGATGTAGGGCCAGCCGTGGGGATGCTGGATCGAAGGTACCGTCAAGGGTTTTAATGGGTTGAAAGGTCAACCGCTGTCTAGCTTGACAAGCGGGTCAAAGGTTCAAGGTAGAGACATACAAAGGCTTGCAGGCCATAGTGTGAAGTGCTCACTTAATAGTAGAGCAAAGACTCGAGGAGTAAGGATGATGGATTGCTAGTGCTAACTAGGTGACAAGCCGTAGGTAGAACTAAGCTAAGGAGAAGAAGCGAGAGGCCCTGTTGAAGGGTTTATATAGTGAAGGAAGTGTGTGACAGTTACATGTCACGATGGTTAAGGGCTGGCGTGGGAAACGGCATTAGAAATAGGAAGTCAATGGCAAAACCACACATGAGAAAGAGACATTAAGGGCTGGCGCATACGGCATGAGAAGATCAGAAGGGAAAGAGTACCTGTGCAGTGGAGGATAAGCACGCTTATGAGATGTATGGAATGTCGTAGAACGACATGGAAGGGACAAGGTTAAGCATGAGAATTGAAATGTATTAGTCTGATAGTGAAAGAAAAGAAAAGGCATTCATCCTGCAAGCGAGTCGTAACATTACCCCCTTAGTAACCCGAAGCTACGGCGAGGATTCCTTACAAGTCCCTAAAGGCAGGTCCTGGAGAGCCAGTGATATTGGCATATCTGACGTCGTCTAGTTCATCTCCATCCTCATAGGGAGAGGGAGCGCGAGGAGAGGAAGGCACGGGGTGATAAGATTGTTGGGAAGAAGATGATGACTGACATGAGGTACGACGAGGGGTGGCTTGACGGACGATCTGTCCATTGCAGAACACAGCTTGGGGGCGGCGAGGTGTAGATGTGGACGAGGACTGAGCACGGGGAGAGGTGAGGCGAGAGGCAAGGGGGCGAGAGGATCCTGGACAATGGGCAAGAGAGTGACCAGGTGCTTGTCGGCGGCATCCGGTACAGATGTATTGTCTGCAGGATAGCTGGGTATGTCCTAGACAGTGGCACTGAAAACACCGTTGATTGAAATGAGGGTGGCTAGGATAGATGCGATCTCTGCCATTCTGACCAGCCCACCAGTCATTAAGAGTTTGCCAATGGATAGGTGATCCATCCCTCAAGACTTCGTTTCCAAGTCCTTGACCAGCAGCGGCTAGATCTCGGAAGTGGTTATCGACGTTGAGGAGGAAGGTGTCATAGCCCATCTGGAAGGCGTGTGAGTACAACTGGTATTGTGCATGGTAGATGAAGTCCTGCATAGTTCTGCCAAGGGTTGTATGAGGGAATACCAGGCCAGAGCCGGAGATAAAGGCGGCAATGTGATTGATCTGCATCGCAGTTTCGAACCAAGTAAAGATGGGTGAGCCATCGGTAGAATAAATGCTAATAGGAACACAGAGACGATCGTCAGACATAAACGAGTGAAAGCGAACGTAATCCTCATCAGTAAACCGTTCTTCCCGAAGCTGGTTGGTGTGGCGGTGAGCAGAGATGTCTAGGGGAACCTGGGAGTCCCAACCAGAGTGGGCGACAAGAGAGTCCGAGCTATGTGTGTGGACGAGCTGGGGGCGATGAACCCCTAGGAACAAGGGTGGTCCGGGAGAAGGTTCCCGATGGGGCAGAGGTGTAAACGACAGTGAGGACTGAATCCTGCCAGAGATGGGGGAGATGTGGGACTGGGGAACATCACCAACAAGAGTGGCGAAGTTGACAGGCTGAGGGGTGGCGGGGCGAGTAGGAGAGACCCTTGTGGGGTTGGTAGAGGGAAGGTGGATGGTACTGGGGTTGGTGGAGGGTGCGGCGGCAGGGGTGTCGACATTGGTGAATTCAATAGCCATGAGGAGAAGATGGAGAGGGTTTATTTGTGGCGTGGTGGGTGAGCGGATGCAAGAGAGAAAGCGCGAGGGTGACGCCTTTTATAATCTTCTAATAACTCTGACGAATATTTCAAATTCCGCTCAGGTTTCCATGATTCTTCTTCAGCGGAGTATCCTTTCCATCATATCAGGTACTGGCGGGCCGATGGCATTCCTCAATGCCGTATGATATGCTCAATTTTGTATTCCTCTTATCCATCGACAAGATCCAGAGGCGGTGTGGGGAAGTTCGGGCTGTGGACGTCGTTTTTGCGATAGGGTAATAATAGAGAAGCATGGAATGTGTTGTGGATCTTCCACATTCATGGGAGTCAGAGGTGATAGGAGACGGGGGAGATGATGTCAGAGATAACGAAAGGGCCTTCGCGTTTCGCGGCGAACTTCAGGTCTTGGATGGACCTTTTAAGATTTCTAGCCTCCAGCCAAACTCATTCCCCTTTCTTGAAGGGTACAAATTTGGACTTAGACCTGGACGCCATGACTTGATGTGCAAGTTCATGGGAAGCAAGGGCTTCATCTTGGAGGGCAGTCAACTCTTTGAGACGGGTTTCAACAGCGGGGATGTTGGTTTCGGTAATCACCGAGGGAAGGGCATGGGGTTCGTATTCCATCATGAGGTAAAATGGGGATTTGCCGGTGATGGAGTGAGGTCAGTGTTACAGCTATATATTTTTCACCTTTATTTATCTTATCAAGGGAAAACCCGACCTAGACACTGTGCTAGACACAGGAGATCTACGGGCCCTTCTAGATCAGTGGGCTTCACCTTTAGCCTTCACATTTCACCCCACTGATCACAAGCACGTATTTAATACATTGTGATCATCACAGACCTCACATCAGTCACCTCGTCACTGTGATGTGATCCCTTATCTTTAATTACCATTGACATCTTCCATTCTACCCACCCGCAGCAGATCAACGGCTGGTAACCTCATGTACTCATTAATCTCCATCACAGGCCGACTCCTCATGTCGATCATGTTGGGCCTAGGGGACGGACTTATGTAGATACGTATCTAGATCGATACACAAACATGTATCTACACGTAGAATAGTATATAAAGCAAGACTGGATGGAGCTCAGTCTCCAGTCTAGTTCTCTTGATTCTCTCCTACAAGTAGTACTTAAGAAATACTCCTCTCAACGCCTAGTATCCAAGTGGTTGCCTGCAAAGACTTGTAGATGCAACAATACGTGATCCCTGCCGTTTCGACCTGTCCACCAGTCGTTAAGTGTTTGCCTATGAATAGGCGATCCGTCTCGTAAGACTTCGTTGCCAAGTCCTCGACCAGCGGCAGCAAGGTCTTGAAAGTGGTTGTTGACGTTGAGGAGGAAGAAGTCATAGCCCATTTGAAAGGCGTGCGAGTACGACTGGTAACGCGCATGGTAGATAAAATCCTGCATGGTCCTGCCAAGCGTGGTGTGAGGAAAAACCGGGCCAGAGCCAGAGACAAAGGCGGCGATGTGGTTTAACTGCATCGCAGATTCGAACCAGGTAAAGATGGGTGAACCATCAGAAGAATAAACGCTAATAGGGATCTGAAGACGGTCATCAGACATGAGAGAATGAAAACGAACATAATGCTCATCGGTAAACCGTTCCTCCCGGATCCTGCCAGTGTGGCGGTGACTGGAGACATCTAACGGAACTTGAGAGTCCCATCCTGAATGGGCGACAAGAGAGTCCAAGCTAGGTGCGCAGACAAGCTGAGGGTGATGGACACCTAGGAATGAGGGAGGTCCGGGAGAAGGTTCCCGATGGGGCGGAGGCGTAAACGACGGTGAGGACTGGATCCTGCCAGAGACGGGAGAGACGTGGGACTAGGGAACATTGCCAATAAGAGTGGTGAAGTTGACAGGTTGTGGAGCGGCGGGGCGAGTAGGAGAGACCCTCTCGGGGTTGGTAGAGGGAAGACAGACAGTGCTGGGGTTGGTGGATGGTGCGGCGGCAGGGGTGTTGACATTGGTGAACTCGATGGCCATGAGGAGAAGATGGAGAGGATTTATTTGCGGCGTAGTGGGTGAGCGGATGAGGGGGTGAAGGCGCGAGGGTGTCATCTTTTATAATCTTCTAGTAACTCTGACGAATGCTTCAAATTCCACTCGGGTTCCCAGGAGTCTTCTTCAGCGGAGTACCCTTTCCATCGGATCAGGTATTGGTGGGCCAACGGCATACCATGATGCCATATGATACGTTCAATTTCATATTCTTCTTGTCCTTTGACAAGATCCGGAGGCGGTGTGGGGAAGTTTGGGCCGTGGACATCATTTTCGCGATAGGGTGATAAGAGGGAAGCGTGGAACGTGTTGTGGATTTTCCATGTTCATGGGAGTCAGAGGCGATAGGAGATGGGGGAGATGACGTCCAAGATAACAAAAGGGCCTTCACGTTTCGCGGCGAACTTCGGATCTTGGACAGACCTTTTAAGGTTCCTGGCCTCCAGCCACACTCGTTCTCCTTTTGTAAAAGGTATGAACTTCGACTTAGACCTGGACGCCATGACTTGTCATGCGAGTTCATGGGAAGCGAGGGCTTCATCTCGCATAGCGGTCAGCTCTTTGAGGCGGGTTTCAACGGCTGGGATGTTGGTGTCGGCGATCACCGAGGGGAGGGCGTGGGGTTCATACCCCATCATGAGGTAAAATGGGGATTTGCTGGTGACGGAGTGTGGTCGGTGGTTGTGAGTAAACTCAGCGTGGGAAATGTGATCGGACCAAGTAGAAGGGTGGTCCCCACAGTAGATACGGAGGTACGTTTCAACTTCTTGGTTGACACGCTCGGTTTCGCCATCGGTCTGCGGGTGATATGCTGTGGAAAGGGATAGATCATAGTTCAGAAGACGACCGAGTTCTTTGGCAAAGGCAGAGGCAAATTGCGGACCACGATTGGAGATGATTTTCTCGTAAAGCCCGAACTGGAGGTAGACTTTGTGGAAAAAGAGCGCTGCTACGCCCTTGGCAGTGATGGTCTTCTTCATGGGGCAAAGAATTACCCCCTTAGTAAGGCCGTGGTCCACCACAACCAATAATGAGTCGAAACCCCCAGACAGTGGGAGATTGGTGATGAGATCACAGGAGATCTGTTGGAAAGGGTAAGAACACGAGGACGGGATGGGAACAAGGGGGGGAGACAAGGGGTGAATGTTCACCTTGTTGCGCTGGCACACGGCACAGCCTGCAACGTAAGAGCGAACAAACGAGGCAAGACCTGGCCACCAGAACTCAGAGGCGACGAGCTGGCGGGTTTTAAGGTAGCCGGGGTGGCCGGCAGAGTCATGGTCATGGGAGCGCTGGATGACAGCGCGGCAAAGGTCACGGTCGGGAGGAACGTAGACGCGTCCTTGGTACTGGAGGACACCGTCAGAGAACTGCCAATCCGCGAGATGCGAGCGGAAGGCGGGAGGAAGGGAACCATTGATTTCCTGTAATTTGTGGAGAACGAGGTCATCGGAGGCAGAAGTGGAGGCGATGTGGTTTGAGAGGGCAGAATCAATGAGGTGAACAAAGAGGGCATCAGGGAGGAGTGTGACACCGATATTATCAGAGTTGGCACGTGGGAGGAGGTCTGGGCGACAAGAGAGAGCATCTGGTCTGGCGAGCTGAGCACTAGGGACGTGGGTGATTGAATAGTCATAGTCGGCAAGGTCAAGGAGCCAACGGGCTTGACATTGGTTGAGGTCTTGGGGGTGGCGGAAGTACGTGAGATTCTTGTGGTCGGAGAATACTTTGATGGGGAAGGGAGAGCCATGAAGGTATTGCCTCCAGGCTTTGAAACCGCATATAACGGCCAAGAGCTCCCAGTCATGGATGTCATAGTTGCATTCTGAGGAGGAGAAAGATTGTGATAAGTAAGAGCAGGGGTGCCAGTCCCCATTCGCATCTGTTTGTAACAAGATACCACCCGACACGTATTGGGAAGCGTCAGTGGCCATGGCAAAAGGTCAAGAGATGTCGGGCATGAAAAGGACAGGCTTACTAAGGAACAACTCTTTGAGTTGCTCGAAGGTGGTCTGCTGAGTGGAGGCCCTGGTCCAAGGCATAGTTTTCTTGGTGAGGTCAATAAGTGGGCAGGCGATATTTGAATAGCCAGGGATAAAGCGTCTGTAGAAATTAGCAAAACTGAGAAAGGAACGGATGTCTTTGACTTTTTGTGGAGTTGGCCATTTAGCGATGCTGTCTAACTTGATGGGGTCCATAGCGAGTTGTCCCTCCTTGATGATCATGCCGAGGTATTCGACTTCGGGGACAGCGAACTGGCATTTTTCCAGTTTAAGGTGGAGGTCGAGCTCCATCATTCGTTGAAGGACACGGCGAGTACGCTCAGTGTGGGTAGTGTCGTCTGGGGAAAAGATGAGGAGATCATCCATATAGATTACTAACCATCCTTCTGCAATCATGTCGCGGAAAGAGTTGTTCATGAAGCGCTGGAAGGTTGCTGGGGAGTTAGTCATGCCGAAGAACATAACCATGGGTTCAAAGAGCCCTTTATGGGTGAGGAAGGCACCTTTCCATTGGTGCCCATCTTTTATTCGTACGTTGTTATACCCCCAGCATACATCGAACTTGGTGAATACGCGGACGCCCTTGAGTTTGTCGAGGAGGTCGGAGATTAATGGTAGTGGGTAGGTGTCACGAATGGTGTGTTCATTGAGGTATCGATAATCTTGACAGGGGCGGAGTTTGCTGTCTTTCTTCTTGACGAAGAAGAATGGTGATGCTTGAGGGGAATTCGAGGGGCAGATTTTGCCAGCAGCAAGATTTTCGTTGAGGAAGTCTTCAGTAGCTTTCCTTTCTTCTGGGGTAAGCGGATAGAGTTTGCCAATCCTCGGAGTAAACAATTCTTTGACATTAATCTCGTGGTCGTAGGGTCTAGAGGGAGGAAGGGAGTCGGCGGATTCTTTGGCGAAGACAGGGGCAAAGTCTTTATAGACGTCTGGTAGAGTTACTTTAGGTTTAGCCTTCTCGGCGGCTGCTGCCAGTTCCGTGGCGGTGGTAAGCTTGGCGACGAGCTTCAGATGTGTTTGATGGTATCGGGATCCTACCTTGAGAATCCGTTGGCAAGAGTTGACATGGAGTGCACATTGGACATAAAGATTTCCATCCGGCATGTCGAGGAATGTGGAGAGGGTATGGTCAGGAATAGTTTCGACCATGACGTGGCGAGGTGGTTTTGCAAGGGGTGTTCAGGGTTGGGCATTGTCATGTCGCTCGAGATCAGCAATGTGGATATGGTAGAGAGAGGCCGACTCGTCTACTGTTTCTGGGATATTGATCGTCTGCGACGACCAGTCAATGGAGGGATTTGTGAGTCGTAACCAGGGCGTTCCGAGAATCACATTCTCGGACCCACAATGCATGACATGGAAGCGTACATGCTGGGCAATTCCATCGATGTTTGTAAAGAGAGAGGAGGTGTAATGGATGGCCCCTTTGGCGTTGGGGGTTTGATCGATGTTGTTGACAGGGATGGGCGTTGAGAGCTTGTTAAGGGGAAGGCGGTGTTTCCAGGCGAAGTCCCAGTCAAGGCAATTGATGTCTGCGCCACTGTCAATGAGGGCGCGAGTGTCGACAGTTTTCATGGTGTGTGAAGGATCAATGAGTTGGAGAGGAATACGCATTGATTTCTTGGATGTGGATACAAGTACAGGAGCACACGTAATGGAAGGAATTACTGACGTCGAGGCAGCGTTCCGTTTCAAAAATCCGGGAAGGTAAAGGTGACGCGAGACACCTTTGGTTCTTCATCGTCGTCTTCATCATCAGTCTCTAGTAGTCGAGGGACTTCTTCTTCGTTCTCAACTTCCACTTCTATGACCTTCTGAACGGTCTTCTTCGGCCTTGGGGTGTTCGATGTAAAAGTGGGGCAGTTGATAGCCCTGTGTCCTTTCTGACGACAATGGAAACATCTACCTTCTTTGTGGCATTGTTCTCGTTCGGTGGGTGTAAGGCGTGGGAGATCGACGGCGTCGACGTCCATAGCATTGGGATCTTTGGTGGGAGCGGGGGTGGTGTACTGATGATATGTGTGGCGAGTGGGAGTCTTGTGGCGAGCAGCGATTTCTCTAGCACGCTCCATGTGGGTTTGGAAGGTGACAGCCTTCTTCAGCCAGGCGTCAATAGTGGTGGGGACCATTTCCATGGCGAGGATACAGCACATGAGGGTGTCGGGGATGGCTGCTGAATAATAGCTGATCAGGACATTGTCGTCAGTGATGCCAGCGATGGCGCAGTGGTTCTGGAACTGAGTGTTATACTCAGCGAGTGAAGGAGAGTGGCCACCGTTCTTGGTGGCGATCATGCGAGTGGTGGTGAGCCAGGCAATGGCGTTGCCAGTGGTGTCGTAGTGTTTGAACGCCAAGATAAAGGCATCTCGGAAGTCGGACCATGATCCCATCGAAATCGAGCCATCGGCTGCGATCTTTGAGGATTGGAAGGTGTTTGCCCACGTGAGTGCAGGGCCGCGAGTCATATAGGAAAGCGCAAAGGCGATGCGCTTCGGGTCAGAGGTATAGACCTTAGCATTGACGTTGAGGTAGAATGCGATGGAATCAAACCATTGTTTGGCCATCTTATAATCACTGTCATACTTTTCTGGGGTGCCGATGCGGAGTTCGAGGGGTTTCGTAGTCATCGTGGGCAATGGAGGGCAAGGGATCGGTGGGAAGATGTGGCTGGTTTGGCGTCTGGGTGTTGGCAATGGAGGAGTCTGTGGGCAGGGTATCTGCACTGAAGCAGAGAAGCTATGGGCAAGGTCGTGAGTAGCGAGTTCTTCGTCCGAGTCTAGTAAAGGCTCGTCGGGGTCTTCGTCCCAATATGCTTGGTTGGGATCGTCGGGGGTGTCAGAGGAGTCAGAGTGCGAGGTGCGCAGAGGTTCTCGAGGGTTCCAATGCAGATCAGTGGTTCGAGTGTTTTGATGAGAAGCTATGGTGGGCGGCATACGTGATAGTACCCGAATGAGGAGGTAGCTTAGTTCTTTTGTTACACGTGGCCATGGGTATGGTCGCACGTATACCTACTAACACCTAGTAGGGTCAAGGGATTCGGTCGTTCGTGTTGACGATGACGCTAGGACTAGCCGTGGGGTTGCTGGGTCAAAGGTACCGTCACAGGTGTTGACGGGTCTAAGGTAAACCACTGCCTAGCTTGACAGGCGGGTCAGAGATTCAAGGTAAAGACACACGAAGGCAGACTAGCCGTAGTGTGAAGCGTTCACTTAATAGTAGAACGAAGACTGAGGAGCAAAGGCAAGTAGGATTGCTAGCGCTAACTAGGCAACGAGCCGTAGGTAGAACTAAGCTAAGGAGGAAAGGAGACGTCCCTGTTGGAGGGTTTATATAGTGAAGTAAAAGCGTGACAGTTATGTGTCACAGTTGTTAAGGGCCGGCATGGGAAGTGGCGTTAGAAATAGAAAGCCAATGGCAAAACCACGCATGAGAAAGAAATGTTAAGGGCCGGCACATACGGCGTGAGAAGAGCGGAAGATAAAGAGTACCTGCATGGTGGAGGAGTAAGCACGCTTACGGGATGAGTGGAATGTTGTAGAACGACATGGAAGGAATGAGTTAAGCATGAGAAACGGAAAATATTAGTCCGATATCAATAAAAGAGAAAAAGTGTTCGTCCTGCGAGCGAATCGTAACAGTTTTGAGCTAGTAGCTGAGGTAGCCAATGGTCATGACTGGTCAAAACCTCCACCAGCCCACTGATGAACATCCTTAATTGGATTGAAACTTCAGCAAAGATTCTTCTCAGTGCACTAATGTGCCTGCTTGTCCTTGTCCAATTCACTAGAGAAGCACTTCAAATGTACAAAGCAACACGCCATTTCACCCTAAACCATTACATGAAGCTTCTCATGGAGGAAGGGATGGTCTACTTCATCATGTATGTCATCCTTTTTGTATATCCCTGTTCTGTACCATTGATAATAATAATTTATGAACAGTATCCTGCTTCAGTTGCTCATCAGTGCCCTAGTTGATGCAACTACCATGCCTACAGAGGGGTGGGTGCTACTGATGATAGTGGCACTTATTAGGCAATCCTGTTAAAATGATGCATGAATGTATTGTGATCCTCATCATACTCTGATGCAAGTTACCTATAGTTGTAGTAGTACTATGTCATGCATAACTAATGCATCAGTATGAATTGTTACACTTGGCCCGGGTAAGGTCAAGCATAGCCCTGCAATATCCACCTAGGCAGGGTCTTGACGATCAACCGTTGGGGATACCAGTGGCAGAGATGCAACCTAGAGTTGTGAGGGTTCGATGATACGCGAGGGTGAGGATACCCAGGCATTGAGGTTCACTCAAAAGTCAAACAAGACTTGTAGAGGTGAGAGGCAATGTTCAACGATGACATGTATTCTCTAGAGGATACTACAAGTAGGTGGAAACCCACAAGGAGGTCAAAGTTAAAGGAGGAAGGCATAAGACCAGATCAACTGGTATATATAGTGAAAGGTGACAGTGTGACTGTAACATCACAGGGTCAAGGGTATGGGTTAAGGGCCGGTGTGGGAAGTGGCAATAGAATGTGAAAGAACAAGGGAGAATGTGATAGAACCCACACATGAGGATGAAACACAATGTGCCGGTGCATGCAGCAAGAGAAGGTGAAACACATGTGCGATAAGGCAACACAAGGGAGATAAGTGCACAAGATCACATAGATATGATGATGTACATGAGAGAGACCTCAGAGAGCCGAGGGGCAAGGATAAAGGGTTGGCGCAGACAACCGGAGAAGAGCGGAAGTGTGAGTGTATGCGTGGGGAGATGAAGAGGAAAAGAAAGAAAAGAGTCCACGTGCCTCTAGCACGATGAATCGTAACATGAATCATGGTGAATCACATGAGTGATGCATTATCTTTGTGAGCACATTGAGCACATAGGAGAGATTATGTAAGCGGTCCAGAAGCGTACCAAAAACAGACACTACTCCCACAACATGTCCCATTTGAGAAACCATATGTTTTGAGATTTCTCCTCCTGTTCTGGTAGCATCCCCTGGCAATATGCATCTAATTAAACTAGATACATATTTTATACACCATATACAACTGTTTACACTGCTTATATGATGGCTGGAAGTGTTCTAAGGTGTGTAAAGTGTGAGTGAGTGAAAAAACAAAAACATATACGCTTTTTTGATACTTTGAACATATGGAGCTGGAAACTATGTGATCAAATACCATACACATACACATATAACATATCAAAAAGAAAAGTGGCTGAATAAAAAACCAGACATGTTATAACATATTCTCTTCACACCCCTATCTGTCCTTTTGAAGCTGTAATATGGGTTCTGATGGATGTATTACATGTACATACTACTCTAGTATATGTTACTATGTATGCTATGGTGTTTCCCAGTCCATACAGCTGCACATACCGCTTCTGAGCATGCTTTTCCATTTTTCACATGATGGTGACATATAAAATAAAATAAGAGACATACTGTCAGGGCAAACATATACACACCTAGTATATCATGTAATATATTCCCTATCACACTCCCTGATCATTCCATAAAGAATTGAAGCTGTGAAGTGTGAATTGAACATATCAAAAGCGTGAGAAATGAATTTGAAACATGCAAAACTACAATTGTGGCTTCCACAACATGTAGAAGTATGTTCTACTATGTAGGATGGATGGTAATCATGTCATATAGTACATGTATAGCATGTTCCTGAGGAATACTTCATTGGAACTGTTGTTCCTAACAAAACATTGCATAAATCTCCTATAAAAATCACAAAATAGAACATTATAGCAGAGATATTGCATCTAGGAATGTTTTAGACATTGATTTGATATGTTTTAGATACCATTAAACTGTTATGAATCTATTTTCAGCACTTTAGTGACATGAATGGTGAAAAATGAGAAAGTTACAGTGGATTTCCTACATATGTATGCATATGAGCTAATGTAGTCTGGTATTACTCAGTAGTCAACAATTTCGCATTTTTGATATTCCACACAATAGGAATGCTCCCAGTACAAG
>JBBPTX010000871.1:0-15094 GCA_038094595.1 Pulveroboletus aff. annulatus | reverse complement strand
GATGGACATATGTAGATACGTATCTAGATCGATACACAACATGTATCTACACGTAGAATAGTATATAAAGCGAGACTGGATGGAGCTCAGTCTCCAGTCTAGTTCTCTTGTTCCTCTCCTACAAGTAGCATCTTAAGAATACGATCCTCTCGACGCCTAGATTCCAAGTGGTTGCCTGCAAAGATTTGTAAGCGCAACATATATCCCACTTCAGTGGAACAGTTAGTGTTAGCTGATGTTAACTGAAGGTCCTGAGCAGTTCTGAACAGTCACAGACACTAACTGGTTTACTAAAGCACAATTCCCTCCAAACTCATTTGCTAACATTAGTGACCTTCACACCCATATGATACCTCACGTTGTAGATGCAGCCTACTTGGGCTTGGAGGTTCTGTCCTTGTCCACCCAAGTGAGAGTAATACAAATGGCAAACAGGCAATACATCCTTTCGTTATTGCAAGTGAGAATTTCACTGCAGGATTCAGTATCTTGAGCAGATAGACTAAAAAGTTTGTACATTTTTGTTTCAAGCTCTTTCTGCCCCATGCATCACACCTCACAGATACATTCCCATCATTGCTTCTTTTTCTGAGAATCAACTCACAGTATGGCCCACGTTCTTTATGGACTTTCATTTCCTTATCTTATTCTCAGCCGACCTGGTCTGTGCTTCCGCTCATAACAGGCTATTTTGCTGATGTCATGGTTTGCCTTACATCTATGTTGCAGCCACATTCTTGTCTCTTGATGCATATGCTAACTCCATATACAAGACCCCACATTGCCAATTTGCAGAGCTGTTTGGAGGACAACAGCCTGTGGATCATGCGTGTTCCGATGAAATGGGTCCAGACTTGGTGAGCATTTTCTTTTGGTGGTTTGTGTTGGGGAGTTGCCTGACACGGTATACAGAGGAAGTGTTTACCTCTGAGGGTCAGATCATATGTCTATGCAAACCATAAAATGTCACTTGTATGCGTTTTCGGGTGGAAAGGCAAGCATTCAAAGTCATTTGGAAGGCATGAGAGTCGATGCAAGAAATGTATGTATCATAGACACTGGCTAAACTCGAATTCTACCCTTTGTTCCATTCAGTAGTCGAACCTGTGACAGTTGATAGTGTGTGTGCAATGCTGACATTGCAGACTTGGGGGGTGTGATGAGTGACCAACTGAGCACAGAACTGCATATATGCTGAACATACTCATGCCTTTGTGGAAGGGCTGGCATTCTCTTGACCGAGTCTTGGCAGATGATGTATGTACACAACTTTCGTACATCATCCTCCTTGTTCAAGCTAAAGAACCTTCCAACCTCGGTCACACTAAGACGCATGGGACAGTCAAGCAGGAGATCTTATGCACATGACGGACATGATAACTTGGCGCTGAGAGGAGTAGACAAGCTTTGTTGTGGAGCAGAACTCTTTGTTTTGTGGGGAACCCTTGCTTGCACGAGCTACCGCTGGTAAGACGGGCGATTTTCTTGTTGAATGAGATCTGTGTGAGATGCCAAAGAAAATGAAGAACAACTCGGATAAACCAGCATCGCCCCAAGTCCTTGTCAATGTTGGGCTAGACCCAATGGTCAAGGATGGCTAATAAGTTGGACAGGCTTTCAATTCCAATGTTGAAACTTACATACCGCATGCCTGATTGACCAGACAGCCTATCATAACACACCAGCATTGCATCTGGACTTATGTAGCCATTGACGTATTCATGACCCACCACAAGTAGAGAAAAAATAAGCATAACTCACCAAGTATCTTGGTGGGGATGGCAGCCAGGCTATATATGCCCAACATTCGCTGCTCGTCGTAGGCTGTATGGCAGCCAAGTTAGGTAATATTACAAATATGGTGGATCAAGTAATCATTGTTTGAAATTTTCTGCATCTGTTTCACATCACTGAAACATAATGGTGCCATCTGATAGGGAGAGCCTTTTTCCTTCCATGTTCTCCTGCCTTCAGCAAATCCTCAAAAATGTAGTCCTTGGGCCTCTTGACAAGAATGGTGAATTTATGCTGGATAAATTACAGAAGCCTAAGTTGTCAAATTTCTTTCGAATATTGTATTTCCCTAAATGGTTGTACATTTGGTGACTACTTCCAGGATGAGAGCTCAGGCTGAGCTAGAATGCCTTGTTGACCCCCCTTCATTGCCTGATTTGTGTAAGATCTCTAATGCAGAACTGTACTAGGGTGCCACCTTGATTGCTGCTACATTCCTCAATCCCAGTATGTCAATCTGTTTCTATTTCATATCAGTAATTAATATAACATTTGACAGTTGTTCTTCCTTGGGACACCCTTCTTTTTGCTGAGGCCAATGACATAGTTCAAGCAAATCTATCTTCAAAATTTCAATTGGGAACTCTAGACAAACCTGCCACCCTTGTAGATATTCATGGCAGGATACTTGTCTGGTATCTTCCAGGAATATTTTCTGCTGCTCGAGTGGTAAGAATATAAGTTCACTGCATCTCTTTTGTTCTAACTAAGATTTGTAGCATCTGCTTAACAATACTGTGAAATCTCTGGATCAGACCCTGGCATACTATAAAAAACCAGGCAAGAATTGGTGAAGCCAAGGATTTGTGATCCCTGAGTTAGGAAAGGCAGAGTTTGGATGGGGACAAATGTCTGTTGCCATTGGAACTTTTATGATTGGTCATTCAGTAAGAATGTCTTAATGTGTTCAATGGAAATTTTGTCTAACAGAATATAAGTGGCCTCAAGATCCCATTTTTGTTTCAAAAACACTCCAAGATCCTTCAGTACAATCCTGGCTACAAAAGCTGAAGCCTGAGGCTGGTTTTCTGAATGCAGTTTTTCACATTGTACATTCTGACTTTTGGAAAGCATCCAACTCTGTTGCAAAGCATTGCAAGAGAGAATCTCCATATAAGATTCTCACTTGGCCTCTAAGTTTTACAGGATTGGAAATTATTGTAAACCAGGAGACTCCACCTCATCGTGACTCTGGAGGTGATGTTTTATTTTATGACATGTTGCTTAGCTTGGGAACAAGTGAACCTTTTTTCACCCTGAATGACATTCATATAGAGTTTCAATATTCCCCAGGGACAGTAATCTTTCTAACTGGTAGGATTTTAAAACATGAAGTGAAGAAATTGGGGGTGGGGGAAAGAGTAGCATTAGCCCACTATTTCAAAGCAAAGATTCTCCCCCGTTTCAATATTTCTATGCCTTCTTTGCCTACCCAACTAGGTTGGTGGGGCAACATCAAGGATAGCATGAAGTTTAGATGTTAGATTTTTAATACATATGTTACATTTGGAGATTATTAGAGTTATGTTTCATTTGTCAATCATGTCATATCATTGCATTAGAGTTTCATTACAACTTGTCACTATTACAGTATATATTTTTTTACCTTGCACACATGGATGCTTTCTTTATCTTATGAGGGAAAACCTGATCAGGATACTGTCCTAGACACAGGGGATTCTTGGGCCTGTCTAGACCTGTGGGCTTCTCTTTCAGCTCTTCACATTTGCCCCATGGATCACAATCACATATTTAATCACTGTGATCATCACAGACCTGCACATAGTCACCTTCATCACTGTGATGTGATCCCTTATGTTTAATTACTGTTGACACCTTCCATTCCTCCTACCCACAGCAGATCAATGGCTGGAAACCTCATGCATATATTAATCTCCACTACAGGCCAACTCCTCATGTTGGTCATTTTTACAGCTATATTTTATTTTTCATCTTTTAGTGCATATGAACGCACCTTTTATCCTATCAAGGGAAAACCCGACATAGACACTGTGCCAGACATAGGGGATCTACAGGCCCTTCCAGATCTGTGGGTTTTGCTTTCAGCTCTTCACCTTCAATTCCACAGATCACAAACACATATTTAATACTTCGTGATCATCACAGACCTCACATCAGTCACCCCATCACTGTGATGTGATCCCTTATCTTTAATTACTGTTGACATCTTCTATTCTACCACCTGCAGCAGATCAACAGCTGGTAACCTCATGTATATATTAATCTCCGTTACAGGCTGACTTCTCATGTTAATCATGTTGGGCTTAGGGGATGGACTTATGTAGATACATATCTAGATTAGTACACAACATGTATCTATATGTAGAATAGTATATAAAGCAAGACTGGACAAAGCTCAGTCTTCAGTCTAGTTCTCTTGGTCATCTCCTACAGTCTACCACATCTAAGCTTCTCTCAACATCTAAGCATTGGTGATTGCCTACAAGAGATTGTAGACGTTTCAATCATATTGGGCCTAGAGGATGGACTTATGTGGGTATGTATCTAGATAGGTACAAAACATGTATCCACACATAGTATAGTATATAAAGTAAGACTGAATGAAGTATAGTCATCAGTTTAGTTTTCTTTGTCCTCTCCTACAAGTAACCCCTAAGATACTGTAATTCTTCTTCTTGATGTCTGTGTCAAGTAGTTGCCTACAGAACTTGTAGACACAACAGCCATATTTATGGCATGACATTTTTGATTTCAGAGGATGATCACTGTTGTATCTACATGGTGGTGGCATTGACAATGTCCACTTTGACTGTCTTGCTAAGATCTGGATTGTTGCTGGTGTGTTCTGTCTTTGGAATATCCTCTATCATCTTAATATTATGTTAACTTATATTGTTAAATGAGAACCAGATCCTAATGGTCTGTTCTTCCTAGTAACTCCAAGTAATTCTTGTGTCACATATCCTTTTTATTCTGCTTGCTCCACTTTGTACACTCCTGTTCATGGTTGAGGTTTTCCTCCCATTTCCCATCCTCACAATCAATTTCCAGAGAATCTTTGTTCCTCTCAGCAGTGTTCCTCAGAGGATACTTCTGAAGTACAAGATCCTTTTCAAGGCTGTCATTGATATCTTGAACAAGGAGATGACTGCAACCACTGGTCTCATACAGTCCATCACCATTGCTACAACAATTACCCAAACATACTTCTTACAGCACATGATTTAAAGCATGATTCATTTGTTATTTTATATCATTTGGACCCTTATCACACAATTTAGCAATGATTCATGTTGCAACTACAATCGTTGTAGGCAATCACCAACTTATCTAGATGTCGAGTGGATTCTTAAGGGTGCTTTGTAGGCAGTGGAACAGGAGAACTAGACTGGAGACTGAGCTCTGTCCAGTCTCACTTTATATACTATTCTACGTGTAGATACATGTTGTGTACCTATCTAGATATGTATCTACATAAGCCCATCCCCTAGGCCCAACATGATCAACATGAGGAGTCGGCCTATAACAGAGATTAATATATACATGAGGTTACCAGCCATTGATCTGCTGCGGGTGGGTAGAATGGAAGATGTCAACAGTAATTAAAGATAAGGGATCACATCACAGTGATGAGGTGACTAATGTGAGGTTTGTGATGATCACAGTGTATTAAATACGTGCTGTGATCTATGGGGCGAAGAGTGAAGAGGTGAAAGCAAAGCCCACAGATCTAGAAGGGCCTGTAGATCCCCTGTGTCTAGCACAGTGTCTAAGTCGGGTTTTCCCTTGATAAAGAAAGCATTCATATGCATAAGGTAAAGATGAAAAATATATATCTGTAACACTACCCCCTATCTAAGGATCGACTTCCAGGCGATCGAAAGGGTATGTCAATGGAAGAGTGAGATCTTCACATTCGTGAAAGCATCATATAAATGCCGTATGAGACATCTGCAACCTTCTAGGTGCAGAAGGATACTCCCTATGGAAATCGCCAATGGCATCAAGCACACCCAGTAGAGATGATCTTCTGGTTCCCAAGTTCGATCTGTCTCATCATAGCCTAGCCAATGGACCAGGTATTCAAGGCGACGACCTTTGAATCTACTAGTGATGATCCTTTCTACTTTGTATAAATTATCTCAGTGCTCGGTTACCTGAATAGGGCTGGGAGCGATGACAGGTTGTCCCTGAAGCCTTTCTTTATAAGGCTTCACCCGTGATACGTTAACAGTTGGGTGGATTCGCATAGAAGATGGTAAATGAAGGGTTACTGCATTATCCCCAACTAATGTGGTGATGTCATATGGCCCTAACCATCGTTCTGTTAATTTGTGACTTGCACGCAGCAACTTTAAGTTATCTGTGGATAACCACACTTTATCTCCAACGTTATAGGGAGGAGTCTCCTTTCTATGTTTATCAGCTTGCACTTTCATGCAGAGCTGAGCTTGTTCTAGGTTTAATTTAGTTTGCTCCATCACATTGTGTAAGGTGGATAGGAATTCATCGGCAGCTGATGCCTTGGAGGATGATGCAATGGGTTCTATTCCCATGCACGGAGTGTAAGAATGAGTGACTTCAAATGGAGACTTCTTTGTTGAGGTTTGCCTCTTAGAATTATAGCTAAACTGTGCAATGGATAGCCATTGTGCCCATTTGTTTTGTTGTTCAGCACAGAACATTCTTAAATACTGCTGCACATCTTTGATCATTCTTTCTGTCTGACCATCGGTTTGTGGGTGGTGTGCAGTAGATAATCGTTGTTTTATATTGAGCTTTTTGCATAGCTCTGCCATGACTTGTGAAGCAAACTGTGGTCCTCGATCGGACATGATAGATAAAGGAATTCCGTGGTGCTTAAAGATATGATGGAGGTAGAGACTTGCTGTCTCAATGGCGGACGTCGTCTTGTGACAAGGGATAAGCACCACTTTCTTCGAGAAGCAATCTACAGCTACTAAGATGCTGTCTGATCTGTTACTTTCTGGCAGATCGGTGATAAAATCTACAGATATGTCCTGCCAGGGTCCACTAGGGACTTCTAGGGGTTGTAATAAACCAGAGCTGGGCTGGTTGGAGGATTTCATTTGTGCGCATCGATCGCAACGAGATACATAGTCTTTGATCTGAGTTGTGACGCCAGGCCACCAATAGTGACATAAGACCAATTCAATAGTTTTTTCATTTCTGGGATGACCTGCCATAGGCGAGTCATGACTTAATTTAAGGGTCTTGATTCTTAGATCCTCGTTATCTCTGTTTTTGGCTGGAACGTATAACCGGTTTCCTTCTTGGTAAAGAAGCCCATTCGCTTCTTCGCACACTTGGTGTTCTTTACATAACTTCTGTACTTCTGTCTCTGTCAAGAGACATGTTTGGTTAATTATATCTTAATGTAGCCATGCCCCTTCATTGTAGATTGCGACTTTGGATGATGTTGTCCTTATCCGCTCCGGGGAGATCATGATTATGCCTTTGTTATCGTCTTTTACTCCTTGTGTGTGATCTTCTCTTCTAGAGAGAGCATCTGCCTTTGCATTAGACGATCCTGGTTTGTACACAAAAGTGTAATTGAATCTAGATAGATATTGTGCCCATCTGGCTTGTCTTCTAGATAGATCTTGCGCTTTCATGAAATATTGAAGGTTAGCGTGATCATTTCATATTTCAAATGGATGTTCTGTCCCTTCTAAATAATGACGCCATTGTTCTAGTGCTCTGATGATGCTCAGCATTTCTTTATCTGCAATAGGATAGTTTCTTTCTTCAGGTGACATTGAGTGCGAACTAAATGCCACTGGATGCCATTTGTCTTCCTTTAATATAGATAGTACTGCCCCTGTTGCATAATCAGAGGCGTCTGTTTCTAGGCAGAATTGACAATCAATGTCTGGATAGGCGAGAATAGGAGCTGTGGTAAATCGTTTTTTTAGCTTGTCAAAAGCATCCTGTTGTTGAGAGTCCCATTTCCAAGAGATATCTTTCTTTAGGAGGTCGTTTAAAGGTCTAGTGATTTGCGCATACCCTTCTACAAAACAACGATAGTAATTGGCAAGACCGAGAAAGCTTTGCACTCCTTTCACATTGGTAGGTGCTGGCCAATCTAAGATGGCATCAACCTTCTTTTGATCCACTTGATCCCATCTTGTCCTACAACCATCCCCAAATAGTCAACTTCCTTCTTGAAGAAGTGACACTTCTCTGGCTTGGCGAAGAGATTATTTTCTTCTAGCCATTTTAATACCTTCTTAACGATTTCTGCGTGCTCCTGTTCGTTGTTCATTTTTGTGAATATCATGACATCATCAATGTAGACTACCACGACATCTTCCATATCTGCAGATAGCTCGTTCATCATGGTCTGGAACGTGGCTGGAGAGTTGCATAGTCCAAAGAACATAATCAGGGGTTCGAATGTTCCCTTGTGTGTGATGAAGGCTGCCTTCCATTCGTCACCTTCTTTAATTCACACGTTATTGTATCCCCATCTGAGATCCAACATTGTGAATAGCTTAGCCTCTTTTAATTGATCCACAAGTTGTGAAATGAGAGGTAATGGGTAGTTGTTTCGCACTGTCTGTGAGTTTAGATAGCGATAGTCCTTTACCATGCGCTTTCGCCCATCTTTCTTTGGTACAAAGAAGACCGGTGACGTTTGAGGAGATTTAGAAGGTCTGATGTATCCTTTGGACCACTGATCTTCTAGCCAGTCTGATAATTCCTTCTGTTCATCTGCGCTCAGAGGTATTAATCTTCCTTTCTTTGGTTGGAAGTCTTCTTTGAGATCTATGGCATGATCCCAGGATTTTTGTGTGGGCATTCTAGTTGATGTCTTTTCTTCAAATACCTTTAGATGCTCGTGATAACACTCTGGTACGAGTTCTGCAGCAGACTTCTTCTGATCCACAAGAGATTTTAGCTTTTCATCCACTGCTTGCCCTACTCTAATATTTTGTTCTTGTTTTTTGTTTTGTTTCTTTTCTAATGTTTTTATTGTTTCATATACTTTATATTGAGCTTCCTGCTCTTCCTTTTCTAATAATCTCAGATAGATGCTTTTATCTCTGAGCTTCCAACATTCTTTTCCGCAACTTCTTAGTTTGATTTCCCCAGTTTTCCAGTTAATGTCTGGGTTGTGCTTCTTCAACCAGGAGTAGCCGATCACCATCTGGTTCTTTCCTAAACTGGTGACTTCTGCTTCCACTATCTCTTGATGTCCTTTGTAGTCTAATAAAAGGGAGGCAATGTGTGTGATCTTGCCTGCTTTGTTCTATGTGCCGTCCATGTTATATACGGTAAGGGGTTGTGAGAGTTGTCTGAGGGGTAATGCGTGCTGCATGGCAAATACATTATCTACAAAGACGCAATTTGCACCTGAGTCTAAGAGTGCTGATACTGAAATAAAATCTTGATCAGTGTTTTTGGGTTTTACCTTTATCTTTATTTTTAGTTCGTTATCAATTTTTAACGATCTGCAAAAGATTCCTTTGTCTGGGATTTGATCTGCAAGTGAGATCGAAGGGTTAGTTTTCTTGGAAGAGGAATTAAACACCAGTGTAATGCCCCGGCTGAGCCTCTGGGAGAACTTCTCTATTGGCAAAGAAGAAGATATAATAGTGGAAGGCGCTGCCTCCGTATCGTAAACATGTAAACTAGAGAAACAATTGTCCATTGGAAAGTGTACCTGCTTACGCTTACCTTTGCCTAGATTAGACCCAGTTCCTGAATCTAGGCTCTGCCTTTTGCTGACTTCTTATTTTTGGCATCTTCGACGTCCCTGAAGAACACCCTTGCTTCATCAAATGACATTCCCCTTATGGCTGCTATGGGGTCACGTCCCTTTCCCTTTTCGGCTTGAGTGCCGGGTGTGTAAATGTGTTCAGTGCTTTTTATGTCATCCGAAGATGTACTCCTTATCTGCCTGCATTAGCAGTCTTTCTTGTGGCCATTAGACCATCCACAAAGGTCACACTTGGTGGAGGGTTTCTTGCATTGTTTGGTGAAGTGGCCTGCTTCTCCACAGTTGTAACAAGATTTGGCTCCCTTCTGAGCTGCACTGATATCCATCGCATTAGGATCCTTTGGTTTGGATCCAAATCTGAATTGCATTTGTCCTCTGATGAGATCCAGACTTTCGAGACGATGTCCTACACTCCTCAGTGTTTCCATTGTTTCATGAACCATTGTTTTTCTTAAGCTGTTTTTTCGGATATAGTTCATGATATACCTTTTGACGTTTTGTTCTAGGAGGTATACTCCATGTGGATCTCCTAGTTCAGCTTTTTCATACTCTGCATACCATTTGACAAGGAAATCATCGATTGGTTGAGCATTTCCTTGTTTCATGTCGTTTATCTTTTTTGTAGCTCTGTCTTTGACATTGCTACCTCTGAAGAGATCTCTTAATTCTCCCTCGAGATCTGTCCAGCTATATTCTTGATTTGTATAAAGCCTTTGTAGTCTTAATTGTGCAAAGGGTCCTGCTCTTGGTCTTTTTAGTCGTGATAAGACTGCTAGTATCGCATCTCCACTGTGAGGGGTTATGGCATGTTGATTGATTTGGATCCATGCCTGGATCTTTGCCCACCATTCGTCGAACTTGGCAAATGATCTGTCGAAGTCTCCTGGGTCTGCGAAGACTTCTACCTTTCGTGACGTATTGATAGCTGGTTTTGTTTGTGTTGCTCCTGATCTGCTTGGGGATGGTTGTCTTGTGGGTGGTTTTGGTTGTCCAGCTAAAGCTTGGATCATTTGTTCAATTCGTGCTACTGCATTCTTTAGTTGCACTATTTCACTGCTGAGATGATCATATCTATTGTCTTGTGTTTGTGCGAATTGTGCGATCGCTTCTAGGTGGTTAGCACCCGTGTCTGCGAAGGTGGTGCAGAGATCTGTGGCTGAGATGGGGATGAAAGACATTGTGATTGTGAAATGTGGGTGGCTAGTACTTGTACGACTTTCTTTGTTGTACTCTCAACTGTACTCGACTGTAACGATCGTTTCTTCTGATCATTTGTGGATACTCGTGACACTGTCTCTTCGTGCGAGGGACTTCGTCTCTATCTTCTTCTTCTAGCTCTGAGGCTTCTCTGTATCGCATTCTAGCTATGCTCGCTTCTCTCTCAAATTGTTGTGCTCCTAGGGTTGCTTCTAGGCGTATGTTTCTTCAGGCTGTGGGCCACGCGTAAGGGTCTGGTTCTTGATTCCTGGTGACGTCAGGGATAGGGGTTGTGGGGTATTGAAGTGATGCTATTTCACTGATAGGGCTGAGGGTTTGTGACGATGGTGTGGTGTCCTAGTAATATGTGTGTCCCATGAATCTTATGTCCATGGCGATAATGTCAACGTCTGCTCCGTTACCGAAGCTTCTTGATTGGAGATCCTATTCTAACAATCTCCAGAATTCTTCTTCGCTGGCTGCAACGTCTGGCCAGTCATTTGGGTCGACTTCACTCCTTGTGCTCGCTGTTGCTAGCGAGTGCTCCCTACTTTCTACTTTAACTACTACTGGTTCTCCTATGACTACTGGAACATCTACAAGTTCCCAAGGTTGCGCTACGTCCACACGAGGAATGTAGGCGAGGGAAGGGAGTAAGGATCGGTGAAACGAGATAGGCACTGAGTAGGATGCCCTTAGTACTACTCCTAGTGACTAGAGGATGCGCTCACTTGTGAAAGCGAGGGGACAAGTGAGGAGACTAGTGCGTGTCTGGCTTTTCTGGTGATTGGGTATGAGAGTGTAAGACAGTCTAGTTCTAGTGTTGCGACTACAATCATTGTAGGCAATCACCAACTTATCTAGACGTTGAGTGGATTCTTAAGGGTGCTTTGTAGGCAGTGGAACAGGAGAACTAGACTGGAGACTGAGCTCCGTCCAGTCTCGCTTTATATACTATTCTATGTGTAGATACATGTTGTGTACCTATCTAGATATGTATCTACATAAGTCCATCCCCTAGGCCCAACATAATCAACATGAGGAGTCAGCCTGTAATGGAGATTAATATATACATGAGGTTACCAGCCGTTGATCTGCTGCGGGTGGGTAGAATAGAAGATGTCAACAGTAATTAAAGATAAGGGATCACATCACAGTGATGAGGTGGTTGATGTGAGGTTTGTGATGATCACGGTGTATTAAATATGTGCTGTGATCTGTGGGGCGAAGGGTGAAGAGGTGAAAGCAAAGCCCACAGATCTAGAAGGGCCTGTAGATCCCCTGTGTCTAGCATAGTGTCTAAGTTGGGTTTTCCCTTGATAAAGAAAGTGTTTGTATGCGTAAGGTAAAGATGAAAAATATATATCTGTAACAATTCACTTGTTATATCAATGATCTAGTGGTTATACAAGACAATCCTCAAAGGGTTGTGTTATGCTTGACCTTGGATAAGGTTGAGTGTAGACCTACAAGTGCCTAGCATCTAGTAGGACTGAGGACATCAGTTGTCTACCTGGGCAATGATGGAGTAACCAGCTGTGAGGTTGCTGGGTCAAAGGAACAGCAAGGGATTTGCTACATCAAAAGTAACCATACCCTAGCTTGGATTGTGGATCAAGGGTGAAAGGAGAGACATACAAAGGTTTAGAGAGCTGAGCATGAAGCATTCACTTAGAAGTAGAACAAAGACTTCAAGAGTAATGGATTTGCTAGACTAACTAGGTGATGAGCCATAGGTAGAACTAGATTAAGGAAGAGAAATGAAAAGCCTGGTTGATGGGTTTATATACTGTAAGTATAGAGACCCATAGAGGGCCAGCATGAGAAGTGCCTAAGGGCCAGCTTGGGAAACAGTGATAGAAGGTGAAAGAATATCATAGAATCAAGCATAAGAGAGAAATGTTAAGAGCTGGCATATTCAGCATGTGAAGAGCAGAAGAGTATAGAGTACCTGTGCAGTGGAGGATAAGCACACTGATGAGATAGATGGAATGTTGTAGAATGACATAAAATGTAGCAAGTTTAGCATAAGAAAAGATAGGTAGTCTGATAATGAAAGAAGAGAAAAAGTGTATACCCTACAGACAAATCATAATAGGTTGCTTTATCTGCTTTACAAGATGTACTATCTCATTCAATTTCTCCCATTCCAGTACCACCATTCTATCCTCCTGCTCCTGCTCCTTACACTAGCAATGCCATCCATAGCCAGATACATCACCTGCTTTGAACATTAAATCCATTCTTACCTGGACTTGTTGCATCCAATGCAACTCAACCACCTTTGCCAGAAGGAATTCAGCTTGATTAACATGCATCAACCTATTGAAGTCAAGGTCTATATGGATTATTCAAGGCCTCTCAACATTTTAATAGCCTAGGAGAAGAGTTTTAAACTCCTTAGACATTGCCTGAATTATTTGATGACAATACCTTATCAAATGGTAGGAGTTAATCATCTGGACCGACAAGAGGAGTTAGTCTTCATACTTCTTAAAATCAAAGCTGATCATTTTAACTCTTCACAACAAGCCTTTGATTCTCTCTGGTATGCAAAGTTCTTCCAGTTTCAGCCTGCTAAGACTGGTTTTCTCTGGTACTTCAACAGTATCATATATGTACATTAGAGAATCTCTTGCTTCCACCATCAAGTCTGCTTGTTTTCCTCTTTCTGAAGCTTTCTATAGAGTAAATCCTGTTGGGAATTGGTGATTTCTATTTTGAATATTCTATTCTAGTTCACTTAATTCTAGACCAGCTGACACATGTTTCTCATGATGTTATGTTCTAGATTCTTTTATGATATTTTTATCATTATTTCTCATGACATCATACAATGTCATCATGGTATATTATTACACCATTGTCTTATCTGCCAATAGGATTAGTAGCTTATATAGCTTTACTTATTATTCTATAGCATTTATCTCTCTTATCTGTTATTTAGTTTAGAATGGAGTTTCAACCTTATAGATACATGTATTCATATAGGCCCTCTCATTGCTTTACAATAATGAGTCATCTCTTACTCATTCACCTTAATGGTTGAGCCCATTTGCTCCCTACTGAACTATTTCTCCTCCACATCAACAACATCCTTCTTGTATCTCTCCTCTCACTGTTACAGTATTATATTTTTCACCCTTTATCTGCACATATGGATGCATTCATTATCTTATCTAAGGGAAAACCTGACATAGACACTGTGCTAGACACAGGGGATCTAATGGACCCTTCTAGATCAGTGGACTTTACCTTCAGATCTTCACTTTTGCCCCACTGATCACCAGCACATATTTAATTACTGTGATCATCACAGACCTTTCATCAGTTACCTCATCACTGTGATGTGATCTCTTGTTTAACTACCATTGACATCTTCCATTCTCCCACCCACAGCAGATCAATGGCTTGTAACCTCATATATATATTAATCTCTGCTACAGGCCGACTCCTCATGTCAATCATGTTGGGCTTAGGGGATGGACTTATGTAGATACATATCTAGATTGATACACAACATGTGTCTACAGTAGAATTAAGTATATAAAGTGAGACTGGATAGAGCTCAGTCTCCAGTCAAGTTCTCTTTGTCATTTCCTACAGTCACAGTAAAATAGTACTTCCACTCAACACCTAGTCTCAAGATAGTGATTGTCTACAAGGATTGTAGTCACAACACAAAGCACCCCTCATAAGTTACACAGCTCGACGTCTAAGTTATTGGTGATTGCCTACAAGGATTGTAGTCGTAACACTAGAACTAGACTGTCATAACACTCTCATACCCAATCACCATAGGAAAGCCAGATGTGTACTAGTCTCCTCGCTTGTCCCCATTGCTTTCACAAGTGAGTGCGTCTTCTAGTCACTAGGAGTAGTACTCAAGGGCATTCTACTTGTTACAGCTATATATTTTTCATCCTTCTCTATGTGCATAAGGACGTGTTCTTTATCTTATCCAGGGAAAACCCGACTTAGACACTGTGCTAGACACAGGGGATCTACGGGCCCTTCCAGATCAATGGGCTTCATCTTCAGCCTTTCACCTTTCGCCCCATTGATCACCACACGTATTTAATACTTCGTGATCATCACAGACCTCACATCAGTCACCCCATCACTGTGATGTGATCCCTTATCTTTAATTACTGTTGACATCTTCCATTCTACCCACCCACAGCAGATCAACAGCTGGTAACCTCATGTATATATTAATCTCCATTACAGGCCGACTCCTCATGTTGATCATGTTGGGCCTAGGGGATGGACTTATGTAGATACGTATCTAGATCAGTACACAACATGTATCTACACGTAGAATAGTATATAAAGCGAGACTGGACGAAGCTCAGTCTTCAGTCTAGTTCTCTTGTC
>JBBPTX010000870.1:0-15095 GCA_038094595.1 Pulveroboletus aff. annulatus | reverse complement strand
AGAATGGAAGAGGTCAATGGTAATTAAAGATAAGGGATCACATCACAGTGATGGGGTGACTGATGTGAGGTTTGTGATGATCACAAGGTATTAAATACGTGCTGTGATCTGTGGGGTAAAAGGTGAAGAGATGAAGTGAAGCCCACAGATCTGGAAGGGCCCGTAGATCCCCTGTGTCTAGCACAGTGTCTAGATCGGGTTTTCCCTTTATAAGATAGAGAAAGCGTCCTTAGGCACAAATGTAAAGATGAAAAATATATAGCTGTAACAGTTACCAGCCATTAATCCACTGCGGGTGGTAGAATGGAAGATGTCAACGGTAATTAAAGATAAGGGATCACATCACAGTGATGGGGTGACTGATGTGAGGTCTGTGATGGTCACGATGTATTAAATACGTGTGGTGATCAGTGTGGCAAAAGGTGAAGAGCTGAAGATGAAGCCCACTGATCTAGAAGGGCCCGTAGATCCCCTGTGTCTAGCACAGTGTCTAGGTCAGGTTTTTCCTTGATAAGAATAAAGAAGAGTGTTCATGAGTGCAAGATGAAAAATAATATATAGCTGTTACAGGGTGTAGGAACGAGTGACTTTGAATGGAGACTTCTTAGTTGAGGCTTGCCTCTTAGAATTATAACTGAATTGTGCGATGGGTAATCATTGTGCCCATTCGCCTTGGCGCTCTGCGCAGAACATTCTTAAATACTGCTACATGTCCCTGATCATTCTTTCTGTTTGACTGTCTGTTTGTGAGTGATGTGCAGTAGATAAATGTTGCTCTATATTAAGCTTCTTGCATAGCTCTGCCATGACTTGCAAAGCAAACTGTGGTCCTCAGTCAGACACTATAGATAGAGGAATTCCATGGTGCTTGAAGATGTGATGAAGGTAGAGACTCACTGTCTCAATGGTGGATGTTGTCTTGTGACAAGAGATAAGCACCACTTCCTTTGAGAAGTGATCTACAGCTACTAAGATGCTATCTAATCCATTGCTTTCTGGCAGATCGGTGACAAAATCGACAGATATATCCTGCCAGGGTCCGCTAGGGACTTCTAAGGGCTGCAATAAACCAGAGCTGGGCTGGTTGGAAGATTTCATTCGTGCGCATCGATCGCAACAAGATACCTAGTCTTTAATCTGAGTTGTGATGCCAGGCCACTAATAGTGACATAGGACTAGATCTATAGTCTTTTCATTTCTAGGATGACCTGCCATAGGCGAGTCATGATATAATTTAAGGGTCTTGATTTGTAAATCTTCGTTATCTCCATTTTTGGCTGGAACGTATAACTGGTTTCCTTCTTGGTAAAGAAGCCCGTTTGCTTCTTCACACACTTTGTATTCTTTACATAATTTCTGTACTTCTGTCTCCGTCAAGAGACATGTTTGATTAAATATATCTTGATGTAGCTGTGCCCCTTTATCGTAGATTCCGACTTTGGATGATGTTGTCCTTATCCACTCCAGGGATATCATAGTTATTCCCTTATTATCATCTTTTGTGCCCTATGCATGATCTTCCCTTCTAGAGAAAGCGTCTGCCTTAGCATTAGACGATCCTGGTTTGTGTTACGCGTGGCCATGGGTATGGTCGCACGTAGACCTACTAACGCCTAGTAGGGTTGAGAGAGTCAGTCGTTCGTATATATGATGACGTAGGGTCCAGCCGTGGGGATGCTGGTCGAAGGTACCGTCAAGGATGTTGACAGGTCAAAGAGTAAGCCACTGCCTAGCTTGACTAGCAGGTCAAAGGTTCGAAGTAGAGACACACGAAGGCAGGCGAGCCGTAGTGTGAAGCACTCACTTAATGGTAGAGCAGAGACACAAGGAGTAAAGACGATGGATTGCTTGTACTATCTAGGCAGTAAACCGTAGGTAGAACTAAGCTAAGGAGAAGAGACGAGAGACTCTGTTGAAGGGTTTATATAGCGAAGTAAAGGCGTGACAGTTACATGTCACAGAGATTAAGGGCCAGCGTGGGAAGTGGTGTTCGAATGGAGAAGCCAATGGCAAAACCACGCATGAGAAAGAGACGTTAAGGGCTGGCGCATGCAGCGTGAGAAGATCAGAAAGAAGAGAGTATCTGCGCAGTGGAGGATAAGCATGCTTATGAGATTTATGGAATGTCGTAGAACGACATGGAAGGAATGAGGTTAAGCATAAGAAACGGAAAGTATTAGTCCGAAAGAGAAAGTAAGGAAAAAGTGTTCGTCCTGCGAGCGAATCGTAACATTACCCCCTTAGTAACCCGAAGCTATGGCGAGGATTCCTTACAAGTCCCTAAAAGCAGGTCCCGGGGAGCCAGTGATGTTGGCATAGCTGACATTGTCTAGTTCATCTCCATCCTCATAGAGGGAGGGAGTGTGAGGAGAGGATGGCACAGGATGGTAAGATTGTTGAGAAGAGGAGGATGACTGATGAGAGGTACGGCGTGGGGTGGCTCGGTGGACAATTTGTCCATTGCAGAACATGGCTTGGGGGCAGCGGGGAGTAGATGTAGAGGAGGACTGAGCATGAGGAGAGGTAAGGCGAGAGGTGAGGGGATGGGAGGATCCTGGGCAATGGGCGAGAGAGTGGCCAGGTGCTTGTCGGCGGCATCCAGTGCAGATATACTGTCTGCACGATAACTGGGTATGCCCAAGACAATGGCACTGGAAGCACCGTTGATTAAAATGAGGGTGTTCCGGATAGACGCGATCTCTGCCATTCCAACCAGTCCACCAGTTGTTTAGAGTTTGCCAATGGATTGGCGACCCGTCTCTCAAAACTTCATTTCCAAGTCCTCAACCAGCAGCGGCTAGATCTCGAAAATGGTTATTGACGTCGAGGAGGAAGGTATCGTAACCCATCTGGAAGGCATGAGAGTACAACTGGTATCATGCATGATAAATAAAGTCCTGCATAGTCCTGCAGAGGGTTGTGTGAGGGAATATCGGACCAGAGCTAGAGACAAAGGCGGCAACGTGATTGACCTGCATCGCAGTTTCGAGCCATGTGAAGATAGGCGAGCCGTCAGTTGAATAAACACTAATGGGGACACGAAGACAGTCGTCAGACATAAGTGAGTGAAAACGAACATAGTCCTCATCAGTGAACCGCTTCTCCCAGAGCCAATTAGTGTGACGATGGGCCGAGACGTCTAGGGGAACTTGAGAGTCCCATTCAGAGTGGGCGATGAGGGAAACCAAGCTGGGCACATGGACAAGCTGGGGGCGGTGGACGCCTAGGAATGAGGGGGGTCCGGGAGAAGGTTTCCAATGGAGCGGAGGTATAAATGACGGCGAGGATTGGATCCTGCCAGAGACAGGGGAGACATGGGACTGGGGAACATTGCCAATAAGAGTGGCGAAGTTGACAGGTTGTGGGGCGGCGGGGCGAGTAGGAGAGACCCTCTCAGGGTCGGTAGAGGGAAGGTGGACGACGCTGGGGTTGGTGGATGGTGCGGCAGCAGGGGTGTCGACATTGGTAAATTCAATAGCCATGAGTAGAAGGTGGAGAGGGTTTATCTGCAGTGTGGTGGGCAAGCGGATGTAAGAGAGAAGGTGTGGGGATGTCATCTTTTATAATTGTCTAGCAACTCCGACGAATGTTTCAAGTTCCGCTCGGATTCCCATGATTCTTCTTTGGCAGGATATCCTTTCCATCAGATCAGATATTGACGGGCTGATGGCATACCTCGATGCTGTATGATTTGTTCTATTTCGTATTCCTCCTGTCCTTCGACAAGATCTGGGGGTGGCGTAGAGAAGTTCGGGCCATGTACGTCATTTTTGCGATAGGGCGATAACAGAGAAGTGTGGAACATGTTGTGAATTTTCCACGTTCGTGGAAGTCGGAGGCGATAGGAGATGGGGGAAATGACATCAGAGATAATGAAAGGGCCTTCGCATTTTGTGGCAAACTTCGGATCTTGGACAGACCTTTTAAGGTTCCTTGCCTCCAGCCAAACTCACTGTCCTTTTTCAAAGGGTATGAATTTCGACTTGGACTTGGATGCCATGACTTGTCGCACAAGTTCATGGGAAGCGAGGGCTTCGTCTCAAAGGGCAATTAGCTCTTTGAGGCGGGTTTCAACGGCAGGGATGTTGGTTTCGGCAATCACCGAAGGAAGGGCATGGGGTTCGTATTCCATCATGAGGTAAAACAGGGATTTGCCAGTGACAGAATGAGGGCGGTGATTATGGGTAAATTCAGCATGGGAGATGTGATTGGACCAAGTAGAGGGGTGATCCCTGCAGTAGATGCGGAGATAAGTTTCAACCTCCTGGTTGACGCGTTCGGTTTCTCCATCTGTCTGGGGGTGATATGCTATGGACAGGGAGAGATCATAGTTAAGAAGTCGTCCGAGTTCTTTGGCAAAGGTGGAGGCGAACTGTGGACCGCGATCAGAGATGACCTTCTTGTAGAGTCCGAAGCGGAGGTAGATGTTGTGACTACAATTTTTTGCAGGCAATCACTATCTTATAGACATCGAGAGAAGAGGGTTTATGCTACTTTGTAGGCAGTGGACAAGAGAACTAGACTGGAGACTGAGCTTCGTCCAGTCTCACTTTATATACTTATTCTACGTGTAGATACATGTTGTGTACCGATCTAGATACGTATCTACATAAGTCCATCCCCTAGGCCCAACATGATCGACATGAGGAGTTGGCCTGTAATGGAGATTAATATATATACACAAGGTTACCAGCCGTTGATCTGCTGCGGGTGGGTGGAATGGAAGGTGTCAACGGTAATTAAAGATAAGGGATCACATCACAGTGATGGGGTGACTGATGTTAGGTCTGTGATGATCACAATGTATTAAATACGTGTGTGTGATCAGTGGGGCGAAAGGTGAAGGTATGAAAGTGAAGCCCACTGATCTAGAAGGGTCCGTAGATCCCCTGTATCTAGCATAGTGTCTAAGTCAGGTTTTCCCTTGATAAGATAAAGAAAGTGTCCTGTATGCACATAGAAAGGGATGAAAAATATATACTGTAACAATAGACTTTATGGAAAAAAAGCGCTGCTATGCCTTCCGTGGTAATAGTCTTCTTTGTGGGGCAAAGAATTACCCCCTTAGTAAGGCCATGGTCCACCACGACCAATAAGGAGTCAAAGCCTCTGGAGAGGGGAAGATCAGTAATTAGATCGCAGGAGATCTGTTGGAAGGGACGAGAAGAAGAGGATGCAATGGGAACGAGCGGGGGAGTGGTAGGGTGAGTGTTTGCCTTGTTGCGCTGGCACACAGCACAGCCCTCAACGTAAGAGCGAACAAACGAGGCAAGACCAGGCCACCAGAATTCGGAGGTGACAAGTTGGCGGGTTTTAAGGTAGCCGGGGTGGCCGGCAGAGTCATGGTCATGAGAGTGCTGGACGACAGCACGGCGAAGGTCATGGTCGGGAGGGACGTAGACGCGGCCTTGGTACTGGACTGTCGGAGTATTGCCAGTCGGCAAGACGAGATCGGAAGGCGGGGGGAAGGGAGCTGTTGATCTCCTGTAGTTTGTGGAGGACGAGGTAGTCGGAGGCAGAGGCAGACATAATATGGTTGGAGAGGGCGGAGTTAATGAGGTGGACGAAGAGGGCATTGGGGAGGAGAGTGACTCCGATGTTGTCAGAGTCGGCACGTGGAAGGAGGTCAGGGCAGCGGAAGAGGGCATCGGGGCCGGCGAGTTGGGTACCAGGGACGTGGGTGATGGAATAGTCATAGTCGGCGAGGTCGAGGAGCCAGCAGTCCTGGCAGTGGTTGAGGTCATGGGGGTGACGGAAGTAGGTTAGATTCTTGTGATCGGAGAAGACTGTGACGGGGAAGGGAGAGCCATGGAGGTACTGCCTCCAGGCTTTGAAACCGCGTATAATGGCCAAGAGCTCCCGGTCGTGGATATCATAGTTGTGTTCTGAGGAGGAAAAGGATTGTGATAAGTAGGAACAGGGGTGCCAATCCCCGTTTGCATCGGTTTGTAACAAAATGCCACCCGATGCATATTTTGAAGCGTCAGTGGCCATGGCAAAAGGGCGAGAGATGTCAGGCATAAACAAGATGGGCTTACGGAGGAACTGTTACACGTGGCCGTGGGTGTGGTCGCGCGTAGACCTACTAACGCCTAGTAGAGTCGATAGTTTAGTCGTTCGTATTGACGACGACGTAGGGCCAGCCGTGGGGATGCTGGGTCAAGAGTACCGTCAAGGGTGTTTGACGGGTCGAAGGAAAAACCGCTTGTCTAGCTTGACTAGCGGGTCGAAGATTCGTGGGTAAGACACGCGAGGGCGAGTAGGCCATAGCGTGAAGCGTTCACTTAATAGTAGAACGAAGACTGAGGAGTAAAAGGCAAGTGAATTGCTCGTGCTAACTAGGCGACAAACCGTAGGTAGAACTAAGCTAAAGAGAAAAGGAGACGGCCCTGTTGAAGGGTTTATATAGTGAAATACAAATGTGACTGTTACGTGTCACAGTAGTTAAGGGTCGGCGACGTTAGAAGTAGGAAGCCAATGGCAAAACTACGCATGAGAGAGAACTGTTAAGGGCTGGCGCATACGGCGTGAGAAGAGCAGAAGATAAAGAGTACCTGCGCGGTGAAGGAGTAAACACGCTTACGAGATGTATAGAATGTCGTAGAACGACATGGAAGGAGTGAGTTAAAGCGTGGGAAGTAAAAAGTATAAGTCCGATAATGATAAGAGGAAAAGTGTTCGTCCTGCGAGCGAATCGTAACAGGAACAATGCCTTAAGTTGTTCGAAGGCGGTCTGCTGAGCAGTTGCCCAGGTCCAAGGCATAGTTTTCTTGGTGAGGTCGATGAGGGGTCAAGCAATGTTGGAATATCCTGGGATGAAATGCCTATAAAAATTAGCAAACCCTAAGGAGGAACAGACATCTTTGACTTTTTGTGGTGTAGGCCATTTAGCAATCCCATCGAGTTTGATGGGGTCCATAGCAAGTTGTCCTTCCTTGACAATCATCCCGAGGTATTCAACTTCAAGAACGGCAAATTGGCATTTCTCCAATTTGAGATGGAGGTCGAGTTCCATCATCCGTTGAAGGACATGGCAAGTTTGTTCAGTGTGGGTGGCGTCATCTGGGGAGAAGATAAAGAGGTCATCCATATAAATAACCAACCATCCTTCGGCAATCATATCGCGGAAGGAGTCATTCATGAAATGTTGAAAAGTCGCTGGGGAGTTAGTCATGCCTAAGAACATAACCATGGGTTCGAAGAGCCCTTTATGGGTGAGGAAGGCGCCTTTCCATTGGTGCCCGTCTTTAATACATACATACGTTATTGTATCCCCAGCGTACATCGAACTTGGTGAATATGTGGGCGCCCTTGAGTTTATCCAGGAGGTCAGAGATGAGTGGCAGTGGGTAGGCGTCGTGGACGGTATGTTCATTGAGGTAGCAATAGTCTTGACAGGGGCAGAGTTTGCCATCTTTCTTTTTGACAAAGAAGAACGGTGACGCTTGAGGGGAGTTTGAAGGGCAAATCTTGCCAGTGGCAAGATTTTCGTCGAGGAAGTCTTCAGTGGCCTTCTTTTCATCAGGAGTGAGCAGGTAGAGTTTGTCGATCCTTGGAGTAAACGAATCTTTAACGTTGATTTCATGGTCATAGGGTCTGGAGGGGGGAAGGGAGTCAGCAGACTCCTTGGCGAAAACTGATGTGAAGTCGTGGTACTCGTCTGGAAGGGTAACTTTTGGCTTAGCCTTTTCTGCGGCGGCTGCAAGTTCCGTGGCAGTGGTAAGCTTGGCAACAAGCTTTGGGTGTGTCTGATGGTAACGGGATCCCGTTTTGAGAACTTGTTGACAAGAGTTGGTGTGAAGGGCGCGGTGGACGTAGAGGTTCCCATCTGGCATATCAAGGAACGTAGAGAGAGTATGGTTGGGAATGGTTTCGACCATGACATGGCAGGGTGGTCTTGAAGGGGGTGCCCTAGGTTGGGCATCATCGTGTCGTTTGAGGTCGGCAATGTGGATATGGTAGAGGGAAGCGGATTTTTCTGCTGCTTCTGAAATGTTAGTTGTCTGCGACGACCAGTCAATAGAGGGGTTCGTGTATCGTAGCCAGGGCGTCCCAAGAATCACGTTCTCAGACCCGCAGTGCATGACATGGAAGTGTACATGCTAAGCAATTCCATCGATGTTGATAAAGAGGGAGGCGGTGTAATGGATGGCCCCTTTTGCATTGGGGGTTTGGTTGACGTTGTTAACAGGAATAGGCATTGGGAGTTTATCAAGGGGAAGGCGGTGTTTTCGGGTGAAGTTCCAATTGAGGCAGTTGATATCTGCGCTGCTATTGATGAGGGCTCGGGTGTCGACAGTTTTCATCGTGTGCGAAGGATCAATGAGTTGTAGAGGGATGCACATTGATTTCTTGGACGTGGATACAAGTACAGGGGCACATGTAATAGGAGGAACTACTGACGTCAAGGCAGTGTTCCGTTTCAAAAATCTGGGAAGGTGAAGGTGACGCGAGACACCTTTGATTCTTCATCGTCATCTTCATCATCTATCTCTTGTAGTCGAGGAACTTCTTCTTTGTCCTCGACTTCCACTTCTATAACCTTCCTGACGACCTTCTTCGGCCTCAGAGTGTTTGAAGTGAATGTTGGGCAAGTGGTTGCCCGATGTCCTTTCTGGTGGCAACGGAAACATCTACCTTCCTTGCGACATTGTTCTCATTCAGTGGGGGTGAGTCATTGAAGATGGATGGTGTCAACATCCATGGTGTTGGGGTCTTTGGTGGAAGTAGGGGTGGCATACTGGTGATACGTGTGGCGAGTGGGGGTTTTATGACGAGCGGCAATTTCTCGAGCACGCTCCATGTGGGTTTGGAAGGTGACGACCTTCTTCAACCAAGCATCAATAGTAGCGGGGACCGTCTCCATGGCTAGGATTCGGCGCATGAGGGCGTCGGGGATGGCGGCTGAGTAATAGCCGATCAGGACGTTGTCGTCAGTGATTCCTGCGATAGCACAGTGGTTTTGGAACTGAGCGTTGTACTCAGTAAGCGAGGGGAGGTATCCGCCATTTTTGGTGGCGATCATGCGAGTGGTGGTGGGCCAGGCAATTGCATTGCCGGTGGTGTCATAGTGCTTGAACGCCAGGATGAAGGCGTCGCGGAAGTCGGACCACGATCCCATCGAAATTGAGCCATCGGCTGCGATCTTCGAGGATTGGAAGGTGTTTGCCCACGTGAGTGCGGGGCCTCGGGTCATATATGAGAGCACAAAAGCAATGTGCTTTGGGTCGGAGTTGTATACATCTGCATTGACGTTGAGATAGAAAGTGATGGAGTCAAACCATTGCTTGGCTGTCTTATAGTCACCATCGTACTTGTCTGAGGTACTGATGCGAAGTTCGAGGGGTTTGGTAGTCATGGTGGGTGTTACGATTCGCTCGCAGGACGAACGCTTTTTCTCTTTTATCAATATCGGACTAATACTTTCCATTTCTCACGCTTAACCCCATTTCTTCCATGTCGTTCTACGACATTCCACACATCTCATAAGCGTGTTTATTCCTTCACCGCGCAGATACTCTTTATCTTCTGCTCTTCTCATGCCGTATGCGCCGGCCCTTAACGTTTCCTTCCCATGCGTGGTTTTGCTATTGGTCTTCTGTTTCTAACGCCGCTTCCCATGCTGGCCCTTATCTACTGTGACACGTAACTGTCACGCCTTTACTTCACTATATAAACCCTTCAACAGGGACGTCTCCCCTTTTCCTCAGCTTAGTTCTACCTACGGCTTGTCGCCTAGTTAGTGCTAGCAATCTATCCCCGTTACTCCTTGAGTCTTCGCTCTACCATTAAGTGAGCGCTTCACACTACGGCTCGCCAGCCTTTGTGTGTCTTTATGTACTTCGAACCCCTGACCTGCTAGTCAAGCTAGACAGCGGTTAAACCTTTGACCCGTCAAACTCCTTTGACGGTATCTTTGACCCAGTATCTCCACGGCTGGTCCTACGTTGTCGTCGACACAAATGACTGAACCTTTGAACCTGCTAGGTGCTAGTAGGTCTACGCGCGACCACACCCACAGCCACGCATAACAAAAGAACTAAGCTGCCTCCTCGTTCGGGTACTATCACATACGCTGCCCACCATAGCTTCCCATTTAAACACTTGAACCACTGATCCGCGTTGGAACCCTCGAGAACCTCCGCGTACTTTGCACTCTGACTCCTCTGACACCCCTGACGATCCCAACCAAGCATATTGGGATGAAGACCCCAACGAGCCTTTACTAGACTTGGATGAAGATCTCGCTACTCGCGACCTCTCCCACAGTTTTTCTGCCTCTGTGCAGATACCTCACCCACAGACACCCCCGTCCCTGACACCCAGACGCCAGACCGGCCACATCTTTCCCCCAATCCCTTGTCCCCCATCGCCCACCATGACCACCAAACCCCTCGAACTTCGCACCAGCACTCCTGACAAGTATGATGGCGACTACAGGACAGCCAAGCAGTGGTTTGACTCCGTCGCTTTTTATCTCAATGTTAACACAGAAGTATATACCTCCGACCCAAAGCACATCGCTTTTGCGCTATCTTACATGACTCGAGGTCCCACACTTATGTGGGCCAACATCTTCTGCTCTTCGAAAATTGCAGCCAATGGCTTGATTAACATGGGCTCTTGGTCAGACTTCTGTGACGCCTTTATCCTGGCATTCAAGCACTATGACACCACGGGCAATGCGATTGCCTGGCTCACCACTACCCGCATGACCGCCACCAAGAACGGCGGATACTCCCCCTTGCTCACTGAGTATAACACTCAGTTCCAGAATCACTGCGCCATTGCAGGCATCACCGACGATAACGTCCTGATTGGCTACTACTCGGCCACTATTCCCGACGCTCTCATGCGCCGTATCCTAGCAATGGAAACAGTCCCCACCACCGTAGAAGCATGGTTGAAGAAGGCAGTCACCTTCCAGACCCACATGGAGTGTGCTCGAGAAATCGCCGCTCGCCACAAGACACCCACACGCCACACATATCACCAATACACCACCACCACCCCTGCCAAGGACCCAAACGCCATGGACGTTGATGCCGTCCGCCTCCCACGCCTTACCCCTGCTGAATGCAAACAATGTCGCAAGGAAGGCAGGTGTTTCCGCTGCAGACAGAAGGGACATCGGGCTACCAACTGCCCCACTTTTACTTCAAACACCCCGAGGCCGAAGAAAACCGTTCAGAGGGTCATAGAAGTGGAAGCCGAGGATGAAGAAGAAGTCCCTCGGTTACAAGAGATAGACGATGAAGACGACGATGAAGAAATCAAAGTGTCTCGCATCGCTATTACTTCTCTGGATTTTTAAAGCAGAACGCTGCCTCGATGTCAGTAGTTCCTTCCATGTGTGCGCCTGTACTTGTGTCTACATCCAAGAAATCAATGCGTATTCCTCTTCAACTCATTGATCCCTCGCACACTATGAAAACCGTTGACACTCATGCCCTCATCGACAGCGGAGCAGACATCAACTGCCTCGACTGGAACTTCACTAAGAAGCATCGACTCCCCCTCGACAAACTTCTGATACCTATCCCCGTAAACAACGTAGACCAAACCCCCAACACCAAGGGAGCCATTCGCTATACTACCTCTCTTTTCTCCAACATTGATGGCATCGCCCAACACATACGGTTCTACATCATGCACTGCGGGTCCGAGAACGTGATTCTCGGAACGCCCTGGTTAAAGCTCACGAACCCCTCCATTGACTGGTTGTCGCAAACGATCAATATCGCCGAATCAGTAGACGAGTCAGCCGCTCTCTACCATATCCATGTTGCTGATCTCGGGCGACACAACAATGCCCAACCTTGGGCACCCCCTATGAAGCCACCCCATCATGTCATGGTCGAAACCATTCCCGACCATACCCTCTCCACGTTCCTTGACCTACCTGACGGAAACCTCTATGTTCGTCAAGCCCTTCACGTTAACTCGTGCCAACGCATCCTCAAGACGGGATCACGATACCATCAGACGCACCCAAAGCTTGTCGCCAAGCTCACCACCGCCACAGAACTTGCGGCTGCCGCTGAGAAAGCCAAGCCAAAAGTCACCCTACCCGACGCCTACAAAGACTTCGTCCCAGTCTTCGCCAAAGAGTCCGCCGACTCCCTTCCTCCCTCCAGACCCTATGACCACGAGATCAACATCAAAGACTCTTTCACCCCAAAGATCGGCAAGCTCTACCCACTTACCCCAGATGAAAAGAAAGCTACTGAAGATTTCCTCGACGAAAATCTCGCTGCTGGCAAGATTCGCCCTTCAAATTCCCCTCAAGCCTCGCCATTTTTCTTCGTCAAGAAGAAGGATGGCAAACTCTGCCCCTGCCAAGACTATCGATATCTCAATGAACACACCATCCGCGATGCCTATCCACTACCTTTGATCTCGGACCTCCTTGACAAACTCAAAGGTGCCCGTGTATTCACCAAGTTCGACGTACGCTGGGGATACAACAACGTACGTATCAAAGACGGACACCAATGGAAGGGTGCCTTCCTCACCCATAAAGGGCTCTTCGAACCCATGGTTATGTTCTTCGGCATGACTAATTCCCCAGCAACGTTTCAACGTTTCATGAACGACTCCTTCCACGACATGATCGCCGAAGGATGGTTAGTAATCTATATGGATGACCTTCTCATCTTTTCCCCAGACAATGCCACCCACACCGAACGCACTCACTGTGTCCTTCATTGGATGACAGAACTCGATCTCCACCTCAAATTGGAAAAATGCCAATTCGCTGTTCCCGAAGTCGAATACCTCGGGATGATCGTTAAGGAAGGACAACTCGCTATGGATCCCGTCAAGCTAGACGGAATCACCAAGTGGCCTACGCCACAGAAAGTCAAAGATGTCCGGTCCTTCCTAGGTTTTGCTAATTTTTATAGACGTTTCATCCCGGGATACTCCAACATTGTCCGCCCGCTCATTGACCTCACTAAGAAAACGATGCCTTGGACCTGGTCATCCGCCCAGCAAACGACCTTTGAACAACTCAAAGAGTTGTTCCTTCGTAAGCCCGTCCTATTTATGCCTGATGTCTCTCGCCCCTTCACCATGGCCACCAACGCTTCTAAATACGTGTCGGGTGGAATTTTGCTCCAAACGGATGCAAATGGGGATTGGCACCCCTGTTCCTACTTATCTCAATCTTTCTCCTCTTCAGAACGAAACTACGATATCCACAATCAGGAGCTCTTGGCCGTTATCTGCGGTTTCAAAGCCTGGAGGCAATACCTCCATGGCTCTCCCTTTCCTGTCAAGGTCTTCTCTGACCACAAGAACCTTATGTATTTCCACTGCCCTCAAGATCTCAATCGTCACCAAGCCTGGTGGCTCCTCGACCTCGCCGATTACGATTATTCTATCACCCACGTCCCCGGTACTTAACTCGCCGGCCCCAACGCCCTCTCTCAATGCCCAGATCTCCTTCCCCACGCCGACTTCGATAATATCGGTGTCACCCTCCTCCCCAATGCCCTCTTCGTTCGTCTCATCGATTCCACCCTCTCGAACCACATCGCCTCGACTTCTGCCTCTGATGATCTCATCCTCCACAAGTTACAAGAAATCGACAGCTCTCTCCCCCCTACTCTCCGCTCACGTCTCGCGGATTGGCAATACTCCGATGGAGTCCTTCTATATCAAGGACGCATCTACGTCCCTCCCGACCGTGACCTTCGCCACACTGTTGTTCAGTGCTCTCATGACCATACCTCCGCCGGCCACCCCGGCTACCTTAAAACCTGCCAGCTCGTCGCCTCAGAGTTCTGGTGGCTGGGCCTCGCCTCCTTTGTTCACTCCTACGTCGACGGCTGTGCCATGTGCCAGCGCAACAAGTCAAACACGCATCCTACCGTTCTCCCCCTTGTCCCCATCCCGTCCTCGTGCTCTCGCCCTTTCCAGCAGATCTCCTGCGATCTCATCACCGACCTCCCACTGTCTGGAGGATTTGACTCGTTATTGGTCGTGGTGGACCACGGCCTTACTAAGGGGGTAATTCTCTGCCCCACGAAGAAGACAATCACCACTGAGGGCGTAGCAACGCTCTTTTTCCACAAAGTCTATCTCCGCTTTTGTTACGATTCATCGTGCCGGGCACGTCTTTTCTCTTTTCTTTCTCTTTACCCTTGCGCGTACGCTCACACTTTCGCTCTTCCCCGGTTGCCCGCGCCAACCCTTTACCCGTGCCCCTTGGCTCTCCGAGGTATCTCACACGTATGTCATCCTACTTACGTGTTCTTGTGCACTTATCTCCCTCGTGTTGCCTTATCGCACACGTGTTTCACCTTCTTACGCTGCATGCACCGGCACGTTCGTGTTTCACTCTCACGCGTGGTTCTTACGCCTTCCATGGCATTCCTTCACATTCTATCGCCACTTCCCACGCCGGCCCTTAACCCATACCCTTGACCCTGTGACGTTACTGTCACACGTCACCTTTCACTATATATACCAGTCAATCTGGCCTTATGTGTTACGCGTGGCCCTTGGGTATAGTCGCGCGTAGACCTACGAGGCCTAGGGTCGAGGAGGACTATGACGACGGTTGAGAATATCCGTCGAAGGTAACGGCCTTGGGGTTGCCGGTCGAGGTCTACCAAGTGGTGGGCGAGGTAGTCAAGGATATCCTATGCCACACTGGCGATAGGGTCAAGGGTTCGAGATAAGACACACACAGACGCAGAGAGCGGAGATGTGTGAAGCGTTCACTCAAGTGTAGAATGAAGACACGAAGGTAGATTGCTAGAGCTAACTAGGCACAAGCCGTAGGTAGAACTAGGTTAAGGAAAAAGGTAGGAAACGCCCTGTTGAGGGGTATATATAGTGAAGAGAAAGGTGTGACAGTGACGCGTCACATGGTTAAGGGCCGGCGTGGCAAACGGTGTGAGAAGAGCGGAAACCAATAGCAAAACCACGCATAGGAGAAGGACATAAGGGCCAGCGCATACGGCGTGAGAAGAGCAGAAGAAGAACGAGTACCTGCGCAGTGGGAGATAAGCACGCTTACGAGGGATATGGAATGTCGTAGAACGACATGGAATGTAGCGAGTTAAGCGTGAGAAAAGAAATGAGTG
>JBBPTX010000869.1:1836-15109 GCA_038094595.1 Pulveroboletus aff. annulatus | reverse complement strand
GTTTACTCTTTTTCTTTACTTAACATTACGAACTGACACTTGTTTCATTTCTCACGCTTACCTCACTACCTTCCACGTCGTTCTACGACATTCCATATATCTCGTAAGCGTGCTTATCCCTCACCGCGCAGGTACTCGTGCATCTTCTGATCTTCTCACGCCATATGCGCCGGCCCTTACGCCTCTTTCACATGCGTGGTTTTGCTATTTGCTTCTGCTCTTCTCACGCCATTTCCACGCTGGCCCTTAACCATGTGACGTGTTACCGTCACACTTTTCTCTTCACTATATAAACCCTTCAACAGGGTGTTTCACCTCTTTTTCTTTAACCTAGTTCTACCTACGGCTACCGCCTAGTTAGCACTAAGCAATCTACCTTGTGTCTTCGTTCTACACTTGAGTGAGCGCTTCGCATTAAGACGCTTCCCTCGCGCTTCGTGCGTCTACCTCGAACCTTCGATCCTACCGCCAGTGTGGCATAGGATACCTTGACTACTTAGCATCACACTTCGTAGACACTGATCGGCAACTCCACGGCCGACCCCCCCTCTACGGATATTCTCAACCGTAGCACAGAACCCCCTCGTCCCCTCGTCCCTAGGCACTCGTAGGTCTACGCGCGACCTTACCCGAGGCCACGCGTAACAACATGTAACATTGGGCCTAGGGGATGGACATATGTAGATACATACCTAGATTGGTATATAACATGTATCTACATTGTAGACAGTATATAAATCAAGACTAGATGGAGCTTAGTCTCCAGTCTAGTTCTCTTGTTCCCCTTCTACAGTTTACACCTAAGATAGTTTTTCCTCTCGACATCTAAAAGATAGTGATTGCCCTGCAAAATTGTAGTTGCAACACTTCATGTGAATCTATCCAACTGTTAATATATCATGAGTTAGGCCTTATAAAGAAAGGCTTTAGAGACAACCTGTTATCACTCCTAGTCCTATCTCCTTGGAGTTGAATCTTTGGAGACTTATCTATTCTGGATGGACAACTGGTATGATTTTCTTTATGCATTACTGATGCAGAGACTCACCTAGAGCAATTGCATATGTAGAATAACCATCATATTGCCCACTACATCATTGAATGGAATAGATTAGCTTCCCAAGTCCACAGTTAAGACCATGGAGTCCTATTTCAGAGTTTCTATAATGAACTTCTGGACTGCTTTATGTTATGATTCACTTGCAGGGTTATCTCTTTTTCCTTATTTACACTATTGAACTAACCCTTTTCTTTTCTCATGCTTCACCCTCATCATTCCACATTGTTCCATGATCTTTCATATCTCTCGTAAGTGTGCTTATTCCTCCACTGCACAGGTACCCCTACTCTTCTGATCTTCTCAAACCATATGAGCTGGCCCTTAGATGACTTTCTCTCATGTGTGGGTTCTATGATATTCTTCCACCTTCTTCCACTACTTCTCATGCTGGCCCTTAACCATTGTGACATATAACTGTCATGCTTTCACTTCACTATATAAACCCTTCAACAGGGCTTCTCCTTCCTTCTCCTTAACCTAGTTCTACCTATAGCTATTACCTAGTTAGCACTAGCAATCTACTCTCTTAGTCTTCATTCTACTATTGAGTGAATGCTTCACACCTCAACTTCCTGTCTTTGTGTGCCTCTGCCCTAAACTCTTGACCCAATTGCCAAGCTAGGTATTAGAATACATAGACTATCCAACTACCGTTGGGTAGGTCCTCAGTCAGCAACTCCACAGCTGAACATCTTGCATGGATAATCTCAACCACGACTCCTTCGCCCTTGCCTCTGCTAGTTACTAGGCTTAGTAGGTCTATGCACGACCTTACTCAAGGCCATACATAACACATTAAGAATGAAATCTCTTGTTTTGAAAAGCCTGATATGATCTATGATCTCAAGACATTGGCTTAGGAAATAGATTAAAGGTACTAGGAATGACATGCTGAAGTATCATATGCCTCTGCATTTCCTGTTCCTGAACACCAGTTGTTGCCTCTACCATCACCTTCATCTTCCTCTGATCTCCTTGCATCCTCTGTTACACCTCCAGAGCCTAGAGACTCAACCTCTCACAGCCTACCTTTCTCTAATATCCTCTTCAACACCTCCAATGATGGTTCCTCCTCCAGCAAAGATTATATCCTCCTCATTCTGTCTTTTTTAGAGAAGATGATGGACCTCTGACATAATTTTCATGTCTTCTCCATTTTTACTCATTCTTGAGTGTGCATTTGCCATGCTTAGGTATATTTCTTCATACACTATACTCTTCTTAGCCTTCTTCATACAACTTCTAATTTATAATATTTTTTAATCACCTCTGAACATTTAGCCACCTCTGTTTTATCTCTATTTCCTTTAAACCTTTGCTTCTTTTTAAATCCCTCAGCTCCACTACTTCCACCTTCAAATCCACTACCTCTATTGTCAGTCCCTTGGCCATCCCTATTATTCTATAAAGGGTGGCCAGAAGGGCCCCCTCAATCCTCACTTTTCCTGATCCACTTGCCTCTGGGGCCCTCACTCCTTCATCTCCATCAACTTCATGCAGGCCTTCTTCCTCTGAGTGTGCATTCCCTCCCTCTCTGTTCTCTTCTTCATGTCCTATTTGCATGCAATATGTATTCTAATACACTCCTCACACATGGTCCTCTTCTACTTCTTGGGCAGCTGTGGTATGTAATTGAGTCCCTTCTTTGTGCATTGTGCACACTGCTTCCACTCCTCCAGCACCTCTCATGTCTTTCTTTTCTTTCCTCAGGCTTGGAGCCTCCTCTTAACTTCCTTCATGGACAAGACTCTACTTCTGTCTACATCTCTGTTAGCTTCATTCATACCTCCAATGGCATTACTCACCTACACCTGGATTACCTTCTATCACTAATGCTACTCTGCCTTTTCCCTTCTCTACTTCATCTCCTACTTTATCATAACACACTAACTCTTTGCCTCCTCTGCCTCTCTTCTTTTTATCTCCTTTGACAACCTCCAGGCCTCTTTGCAGCTGCCCTCCATCTGACTTTGACCTCCTCCACCAACCTCTGGCACTCTGCTACCTATTTAGCCTTCTTTCAATGTGCCTTCTTCTCAGCCTTCTTTTTGACCTTCTTTTCTGCCTTTCAGCACACCTTCTTTTGCTCTGTTGCTTGCTGACACCTCTCCACCACCTTTATGTTCCATACTATCTTGTCATCATCATTACACTTATAGAGGTTGACATCAGACCACACCTTGTAATCAGTCACATTGTTGCTTATGGTGTATCAAGTCTAAGTCCCATTTTTCATACAAGCCAGCCTTTATACCTCATCTTCATTTTCAGACTTTACTACACCATCCTCCTTTGTCCCAACTTTTGGATCAAAATCAATAAGGTTATATGCACACTTTTTGACCTCAAGAGCTTGGCTATAAAGAGGGGACACTGTCATGATTGTGACTTCCCACCCCTATCTAGCCTCATATCAGCCACTTCCATCTACCTCTGGTCCATTTAGACCATCTTTAGTATACTTCAACACTTCTCTGCTATAATACCCCTTGGAGTTCCTTTAGAAGCATTGATCTTTGATGCTCTCACATTCTCATTGACTTGATACCTCTTGGGCACTTGGTAATCATTTCTCCTGGTAGTATTGCTTTTCCTCCATTCTCCATACATAGCCTCTATTAGGTTTTCTGTTTCCCAATATTGCCCTCTTTCTAGACTTTACCAATTCATAGCCACTTTTTAGTTATTTTCTGCTCCTCTAATGCTACTCCTCTGAGTATATAAAGTCCAACCTCTATTGTAGTCAGTAGCACAAATATCAAACCTTAGACATAGCCTCTTGATCATCTTGAATTACTCTGTCACCTCTGCAATTCTATCAATTTTCTTTTGTCATCTCCCCTTTGTCCTCTATCTTATTATGCTCAAATAGGACATCATGTCTGTAGCAAGACATAACACATAAGTCCTGCATCAAATCCTACCCCCTCTACCTCCATCACTGTTCTATCTCCAAACCTCTAACTCTTTTTCCTTGTCCTTCAGACTCTATACCCTCAAACCTCCAACCAGAATAACTAGAAGTGCATGGTTTTAACAGATCTCCCCTGTAGATCAAATCCCAGCTAAAGAAATCTTTTGTAGATCTATGAAAATAGATAACAAACTAAAAATAAAAATAAAGATAAAACTCAAAAACACTAATAGGAACTTCATTCCTATTTCAGATATCCTTAATTTTGGCACAAACTGCATCTTCATTGATAACATATTTGCCATACAACATGCTCTTCCTCTCAGACAATTGGATCAGTCATTAACTATTTATAATATAGATGACATACAAAATGAAGCAGAAAAAAAATGCAGGAAGGTGGTGCTGGTAGTGGTTGTGCAGTGGGTGGTATCTCAAATTTGTATAATCATCTAACAGCATTGCAAAAAACTTGCTAATGTTCTTTTGACATAATATATTTGATGTCAAAAGATACTTAATGAAGTTTAATAGCTGTAAGAGAATAACCTAGAGTAGATCCTCTTTGAATGATGATGTGTGGAATGTGCCAGCAGATTTTACCAAGTTCTAGATAATAAGGACAACCTGCTATAGTATTAAGACTATGCACTTCTGGTTCAGTCAGAGATCTAAGAGTAGAAGGTCTGGAGGTCAAGGAGATAGGGATCTGGAGATCTGGAGGATAGGGGTCAGAGGTGTGGAGATGTGGAGTTAAGGAGTTGAGATGGAGGTGGAAAATAGAGGTAGAGGCGGTGATGGTGGAGGAATAACTTAACGCAGAACTTATGTGTTACACCTAGCCACAGACACAATGTTCTATTTGAGCATAATGGAACAGAGGACAAAGGAGGTGACAAAGAAGAAATGATATTTGAAGGAGGTAATAGAGGTAATCCAAGATGACCAAGAGGCCATGTCTAGGGTTCAATATTCATGCTACTGACTATGATGGAGGTAGAACTACATATATATACTTGGAGGGGTAGCACTGGAGGCCAGAGAATGACTGAGGAATGACTACAGATTGGTAAGTCAAGAATGTGTTATGTTTGGCCCGGGTAGGGTCGAACGTAGCCCTACTATATCCCATCTAGGTGGAAGTGGAGATCAGTCATCGGTTGAGATGACGATGGTGGGGTGACGTGGGAGTTGCATCAAGGGTTATGCAAAGGTGAGGTACCTAAGCATCAAGGTTCACTTCTAGAGTAGAACGGGACTTGTAGAGGTGTGGGACAAAGAGGAGCATTGAGGCTTCTATTGACAAGATGCTAGACAGGATGTCGTAGGGAAGCTCAAGCTAAGGGAAAGGCATAAGGCCAGATCAACTGGTATATATAGTGAAAGGTGATGCATGACAGTAATGTCACAGGGTCAAGGGTATGGGTTAAGGGCTGGCGTGGGAAGCGCCAATAGAATGTGAAAGAACAAGGGAGAATGTGATAGAATCCATGTGTGAGAGGGGAACACAAAGTGCCGGTGCATACGGCGAGAGAAGGTGAAACATGTGTGTGATAAGGCAACATGAGGGAGATAAGTGCACAAGAACACATAGGTGTGATGACGTACGTGAGAGGGACTTTGGAGAGCCGAGGGACAAGGGTAAAGGGTTGGCGCAGGCAACCAAGAAGAGTGGAAATGTGAGCGTACGTGCGGAAGAAGGGAGAAGGAAAAGGAAAACATGCCTCTGGCACAATAAATCATAACAGAATGAAGGCAATGTTGAAGAATGGGAAACCCAACAGAGGCTATATACAAAGGAATGAAGATGACAGAAGTGAGAGGCAATGCTATTGGGAGAAATGGTTACCAAGTGCCCGAGAGGTGCCAAGCCAATGAGTGTTATGCATGACCTTTGGTTAGGTCATGCATAGACCTACTGAGCCTAGTGACTAGCAGGGACAAGGATGAAGGAGATCATGGTTGAGAATATCCACGCAAGGTGTTTAGCTGTAGGGTTGCCGACTAAGTATTGTTACGCTTTGGCAAACATCTTAAGTGTAGGAGAGACCAATGTTCTTCTCTAAGGTCGGACACTTACAAAGAGGTATCACAGAGTCCTTAGGAAGTTCAGAGTCAAACGAAGAGCAAGGGGCAAAGGAGCTCAAGATGAATGCAATTTACAGCACAGATCAAGAGTGAGATAAGAGTACATGCAGCGAAGGTATAAGTACTATGATGTGACTAATAGTACTGATGTAAGCGAGGGGATACTAAGCTGCTGTGAGAGAAGCAGCTGTGGAGAAAGGCTGTCCATGGGAGAAGTGGACGTAATACCATAGTATCAGGAAAGAGTCCATGCATAAGGCAAATAAGAAGAGCAGAAAGGGAACCTGTGCTATAGTTGCACAACAAGATGTGCAGGTTGAGAAGTGACAAAGAAAAGAGGAGAGAATTGTAACAGGTATCTATCCAACAATGGTTGGATAGTCAAGATAACCTAATGCCTAGCTTGGCAATAGAGTCAAGGGTTCTGTTATGTGTGGCTTGGGCGAAGTTGCGTGTAGACCTACTAACACCTAGTAGGGTCAAGGATTCGGTCGTTCGTGTACACAACAACATAGGGCCAGCTGTGGGGATGCTGGTCAAGGTACCGTCAAGGGTGTTGATAGGTTGAGGATAACTGCTCCCTAGCTTGGAAGCAGGTTAGGAGTTCAAGAGTTCAAGGACATATGAAGGTGACAAGCTGAGTGTGAAGTGTTTACTTAATAGTAGAATGAAGACTTAAGAGTAAAAGGCAAGTACATAGATTGCTAGTGCTAACTAGGTGACAAGCCATAGGTAGAACTAAGCTAAAGAAGAGAGACGAAGAGCCCTGTTAAAGGGTTTATATAGTAAAGTAAAAGTGTGACAGTTACATGCCACAATGGTTAAGGGCCAGCATGGAAAGTGGTGTTAGAAATGGAGAGAATGGTAAAGAATCCATAAGTAAGAAGAAGACATTAAGTGTTATAGCTTTTCATCCTTTACTATGCGCATAAAGACACTTTCTTTATCTTATCAAGAGAAAACCTGACCTAGACACTATGCTAGACACAGGGGATCTACGGGCCCTTCCAGATCAGTGGGCTTCACCTTCAGCCCTTCACTTTCGCTCCACTGATCACAGCATGTATTTAATACATTGAGATCATCACAGACCTCACATCAGTCACCCCATCACTGTGATGTGATCTGTTACAATTCGCTCGCAGGACGAACGCTTTTTCCTCGCTTTCTCTTTCGGACTAATACTTTTCCTTTCTCATGCTTAACCTCATCCCTTCTATGTCATTCTACGACATTCCATGTATCTCGTAAATGTGCTTATTCCTCCACTGCGCAGGTACTCCTTCCCTTCTGCTCTTCTCACGCCGCATACGCCGGCCCTTAACGTTTTTCTCTCATGCGTGGTTTTGCCATTGGCTTTTTATTTCTAACGCTGCTTACCACGCCGGCCCTTAATTACTGTGACACGTAACTGTCACACTTTTACTTCACTATATAAACCCTTCAACAGGGTCTCTCGCTTCTTCTCCTTAGCTTAGTTCTATCTACGGCTTGTCGCCTAGTTAGTACTAGCAATCCATTGCCCTTGCTCCTCAGTCTTCGTTCTACTATTAAGTGAACGCTTCATGCTACGGCTCGCCCGCCTTAGTGTGTCTTACCCTCAAACCCTTGACCCGCTTGTCAAGCTAGACAGCGGTTACTCCTTTGACCCACCTATATTTTAGCTGGTACCCTTGACCCAGCATCCCCACGGCTGACCCTACGTCGTCATCGACACGAACGACAGGTCCTTTCGACCCTACTAGGCGTTAGTAGGTCTACACGCGACCATACCCACGGCCACGCGTAACATGATCCCTTATCTTTTATTACTGTTGACACCTTCCATTCCACCCACCTACAGCAGATCAATGGCTGGTAACCTCATGTATGTATTAATCTCCGTTACAGGCCAACTTCTCATGTCGATCATGTTGGGCCTAGGGGATGGACTTATGTAGATATGTATCTAGATCAATACACAACATGTATCTACACATAGAATAGTATATAAAAGTGAGGCTAGACGGAGCTCAATCTCCAGTCTAGTTCTCTTGTTCACCTCCTACAAGTCATACCTAAGATAGTTTCTCCACTCGACATCTAAGAAGATAGTGATTTCCTGCAAGATTTGTAGTTGCAACATTAAGGGCCAGTGCAGATGGTGTGAGAAGAGCAGAAGAAAAAGAGTACCTGCATGGTGAAGGATAAGCATGCTTACAAGATGTATGGAATGTCGTAGAACAACATGGAATGGTATGAGTTAAGTGTGAGAAGATAAATGATTAGTCTGTAAGAGAAAGAAAAGAAAAAGTGTTCATTCTGCAAGCGAATCATAACAGGTTCTAGGTAGAGACACACAAAGATGGAGGGTCGAAGTGTGAAGCATTTCCTTGATAGTAGAACAAAGACTAAGAGAGTAGATTGCTAGTGCTAACTAGACAATAGCCATGGGTAGAACTAGGTTAGAGAGAAAGAAAAAGACCCTGTTAAAGAGTTTATATAGTAAAGTAAGAGTGTAATGGTTACATGTCACATTGATTAAGGGCCAGCATGAGAAATGGCAGTAGAAGGTGGAAGAATATCATAGAACCCATGCATGAGAGAAAGATGTTAAGGGCCAGTGCATATGGCATGAGAAGATCAGAAGAATAGGAGTATCTATGTGGTGAAGGAATAAGCACACTTATGAGGGATATAGAAGGTCATAGAACAATATGGAATGATGAGGGTAAAGCATGAGAAACAAAAAGAGTTAGTCCAATAGTGTAAGTAAAGAAAAAGAGATAACCCTACAAGCGAATCATAACAATAAGGATGAAAGAGCATCGGATATCAATGACCCTGAGAGAACTCCAAGGTGGATTGTATCAGAGAAGAGTCAAAGTGTACTAGAGGTGGTTGAAATGGACTGAAGGTAGATGGAGGTGGCTGAGGTAAGGCTTGGACAGGGGTGGGAAGTCACAATCATGACATATAGAGTGGAGCTAAAAAGAAACTCTAAGAAATACCAGTCTAGCATAATCTTCAGAAGTATCTGGTATAAGACAATCCTGAGAGGAATGAAAGTTTCTAGAGAAATAGGAATAAGAATAGGGAGTGGGAGGAGTAGCCCATGAGGGATCTCAACTGCTACTACTTACAGGAAAGGAGGGTGAAGAGACAGAACTAGATTGTGTGGGGAAGGAAACACAAGAATTACCTGGTATTACTGGAAAGAATAGTCTGTTAGGATTAGATTCTTGTTCACCAATACAAGTTAATATAATGTTAAGATGATAAATAACATTCCATAAACTGAACACACCAGCAATAATCTAGGTCTTGAAGAAATGACCAAATTGGACATTATTTATGTCATAATATTGAAATTTATCCTGATATTCCTCAAGAGCAATCCATATCATGAAAGTGATTAGTTCTGCAATAAGGTTGAGAACAGCAATGTAAACACCCCTATGCTATTGCATTGAGGGCATCATGTATGACACATATAAAAAAAGGTGTATATTAAAAGATGGACCCCAAATGACTACCAAAGCTCATAATCTATTGGGGTTTGAAGATCCTGATGTGCACAGATGGATGAGGACATGTAAAACCTAAGTGGGAAACTCCTTCACAAACTGCAAATTTTACTAAAGATGTTGATGTTATGATCCGTCGTGCCAGGCGCACATTTCCATTTCTTCCTTCTTTCTCCTTGTGCAAATACTCACACTTCCGCTCTTCTTCGGTTGCCCACGCCAACCCTTTACCCTTGTCCCTCGGCCCTCCAAGGTCTCTCTCATGTACGTCATCATAACTACATGATCCTTGTGCACTTATCTTCCTCGTGTTGCCTTATCGCACATGTATTTGGCATGTTTGTGTTTCACTCTCATGCGTGGGTTCTATCACATTCTATCTCCTTCTTTCACATTCTACCACCGCTTCCCATGCCAGCCCTTAACCATACTCTTGACCCTATGACATTACGGTCACATCGTCACTCTTCACTATATATACCAGTCGATCTGGCCTTATGCCTTTCTTCCCTAGCTTTGATATTACCTACGGTTGGCCTAGTCCTAGCCTAAGCAATACAAAGCCTCCCTTGTCCCCCCACCTCTATGAGTCCCAGTTCAACTCTTGAGTGAACTCTGCACGTTTGAGACACTCTCTCAGCATTCCTCGATATCTCAGGCATCCCTTTGTGCCATCACCGCCGTCTTCCCTGACGGTTGAACCCTCGACCCTACCCAACAAGGTCAACAGTAGGTCTACGTGCGACCCTACCCAGGCCACATGTAACAGTTGATTCCTTCATTATCTTCCCACCAAAAGTGGAAACTTCATTAATAAAATGCATGTCTTCATCCTTTTCCTACTCTCATTACAATAGTGAGTTGACAGACTATGGGGCAGCAGGTAGAGTTGGAGAGGTGCAATGGCAGTTAGTAGATGGCAGTGAAACATAGGAAGGATTCATAGAAGTGGGAGTAGTAGTGGAGTTAAGGTGGGTGAATTCAATGGCTATAAGGAGGCAATGGAGTGGATTTATCTACACTGTGGTGGGGGAGCTGATACAAGAGAGAAAGCTTTTGGGTGACATTTCTTATAGTCAATAAGCAGCTTTAATAAATGTTTCAATCAAGTTCCCAAGAATCTTTTTCAGTTGAGTACCTTTTCCATCAGATCAGATATTGATGGGCCAACAGTATTCTATGATTGATGTTATATAATGCATTTTATTTTGTATTCTTCTTGTTCTTTGGCAGGATCTAGGGATGGCATAAGGAAGTTTAGGCCATGGACATCATTTTCATGATAGGGTGATAACAAGAAAGCATGAAACATATTGTGGATTTCCATGTTCATGGGAGTTGGAGATGATAAGAGACTGGGGATATGACATTTGAGATAATTAAGAGACCTTCTCATTTAAAGGTAAACTTTGAATCTTGGATGAACCTTTTAAGATTCTAGACTTCAAGTCAAACTTGCTGTCCTTTCTCAAAGAGCATGAATTTCAACTTAGACCATGACATCATGACTTGTCACACAAGCTCATAGGAGGCAAGAGCTTCATCTTATAGGATGAACAGTGTTACAATTTGCTCGCAGGACGAACGCTTTTTCTCTACTTTCTCTTTTGGACTAATACTTTCCATTTACCATGCTTAACTCCATTCCTTCTATGTCGTTCTACGACATTCCATACACCTCGTAAGCATGCTTATTCCTCCACCATGCAGGTACTCTTTATCTTCTGATCTTCTCTCGCCGCATGCGCCGGCCCTTAATGTCTCTTTCTCATGCGTGGTTTTGCCATTGGTCTTCTGTTTCTAATGCCGCTTCCCACGCTGGCCCTTAACCATTGTGACACATAACTGTCACACTTTTACTTTACTATATAAACCCTTCAACAGGGTCCTTCGTCTCTTCTCCTTAGCTTAGTTCTACCTATGGCTTGTCGCCTAGTTAGTACTAGCAATCCACTTGCCTTTACTCCTCAGTCTTCATTCAACTATTAAGTGAACGCTTCACACTCAGCCCCACCGCCTTCGTGTGTCTTAACCCTTGAACCCTCGACCCGTCCGCCAAGCTAGGCAACAGTTACCCCTCGACCCGTCAACACCTTTGACGGTACCTCCGACCCAGCACCCCCACGGCTGATCTCACGTCGTCGTCGACACGAACAACAGAACCCCTTGACCCTACTAGGCATTAGTAGGTCTATGCGCAACCATACCCACGGCCACGCATAACAAAAGAACTAAGCTATCTCCTCGTTCGGGTACTATCACGTACGCCGCCCACCATAGCTTCTCACCGAAACACTCGAACCACTGATCTGCATTGGAACCCTCGAGAACCTCCGCGTACCTCGCACTCTGATTCCTCTGACACCCCCGACGATCCCAACCAAGCATATTGGGATGAAGACCACGACGAGCCTTTACTAGACTCAGACGAAGAACTCGCTACCTGCGACCTTGCCCACAGCTTTTCTGCTTCTGTGCAGATACCTCGCCCCCAGACTCCTCCGTCCCCAACGCCCAGGCGCCAGACCAGCCACATCTTTCCCCCGATCCCTCGTCCCCCGTCGCCCACCATGACCACCAAACCCCTTGAACTTCACATCGGCACCCCAGAGAAATACGACGGCGACTATAAGACAGCCAAACAATGGTTTGACTCCGTCGCCTTCTACCTCAATGTCAATGCAGACGTATATAACTCTGACCCGAAGTGCATCGCTTTTGCGCTCTCCTATATGACCCAAGGCCCCGCACTTACGTGGGCCAATACTTTTCGATCCTCGAAGATCACAGCCGATGGCTCGATTTCCATGGGCTCCTGGTCTGACTTCCGTGACGCCTTCATCCTGGCATTTAAACACTATGACACCATAGGCAACGTGATTGCCTGGCTCACCACCACTCGCATGATCGCCACCAAAAACAGCAGATATTCCCCCTCGCTTACTGAGTACAACACTCAGTTTCAGAACCATTGCACCATCGCCGGCATCACCGACAACAATGTCCTTATTGGCTATTACTCAGCTGCCATTCCCGACGCCCTCATGTGCCGTATCCTAGCAATGGAGATGGTCCCCATCACTATAGAAGCATGGCTAAAGAAAGCTGTCACCTTCCAGACCCACATGGAGCACGCTAGAGAAATCACCGCTCGTCACAAAATCCCCACTCGCCACACGTATCACCAGTATACCGCCCCCACTCCTGCCAAAGACCCCAACGCTATGGACGTCGATGCCGTTCGACTCCACTGACTCACACCCGCTGAATGCGAACAATGTTGCAAAGAAGGAAGATGCTTCCGCTGTCGTCAGAAAGGACACTGGGCAACTAACTGCCCCGCATTTCCCTCAAATAACCCGAGGCCGAAGAAAACCGTCCAGAAGGTTGTAGAAGTGGAAGTCAAGGACGAAGAAGAAGTCCCTCGACTACAGGAGATAGACAATGAAGACGACGAAGAAGCGCCTAAGGTGTCCTGCGTCGTCTTTACTTCCCTGGATTTTTGAAACGGAACGCTGCTTCGACGTCAGTAGTTCCTCCTATTACATGTGCACCTGTACTTGTATCCACATCCAAGAAATCAATGCGTATCCCCCTCCAACTCATTAATCCTTCGCATACTATGAAAACCGTCGACACCCGCGCCCTTATCGATAGCGGCGCAGATATCAACTGCCTTGATTGGGACTTCACCTGAAAACATCG
>JBBPTX010000868.1:0-15113 GCA_038094595.1 Pulveroboletus aff. annulatus | reverse complement strand
CTAAGCAAAATTCCCACAGATGGTTGCATTGTACTATACACACTGCATTTTAGTCAAACATTGTAACGCTTTTTGGAGTCACTGTACAATGCTTTTATGAACGTGAAGATCTCACTTTTCCATCGACACACCCTTTTGATCGCCTGGAAGTCGATCCTTAGACAGGGGGTAGTGTAACAGCTATATATTTTACAGCTACATATTTTTCACCTTAGTGCATAGAGATGCTTATCTTATCAAGGGAAAACCCGACCTAGACACTGTGCTAAACACAGGGGATCTACAGGCCCTTCTAGATCAGTGGGCTTCACTTTCAACTCTTCACTTTTGCTCCACTGATCACAACACGTATTTAATACCTTGTGATCATCACAGACCTCACATCAGTCACCTCATCACTGTGATGTGATCCCTTATCCTTAATTACTGTTGACATCTTCCATTCCTCCCACCTGCAGCAGATCAATGGCTGGTACCCTCATGTACTAATTAATCTCCATTACAGGCCAACTCCTCATGTCAATCACGTTGGGCCTAGGGGATGGACTTTTGTAGATACATATCTAGATTGGTACACAACATGTATCTACACATAGAACAGTATATAAAACAAGACTGGACGGAGCTCAGTCTCCAGTCTAGTTCTCTTGTCCTCTGTCTACAAAGCACCTCTAAGATAGTATTCCTCCCACTCGACGTTTAGGATAGTGACTGCCTGCAAAGAACTTGTAGTCGCAACAATATACTCCTCAAAGGCTGGCTGTTACAATTCGCTTGCAGGACAAACACTTTTTCTTTTCTTTCTCTTTCAGACTAATCATTCACTTTCTCATGCTTAACTCACATCCTTCCATGTCATTCTATGACATTCCATACCTCTCATAAGTGTGCTTATCCTTCACTGTGCAGGTACTCATTTTCTTCTGCTTTTCTCACACTGCATGCGCTGGCCCTTAATGTCTTTCTCTCACGTGTGGATTCTTTATTGTTCTCCTCACTTCTACTGCCGCTTTCCATGCTGGCCCTTAATCACTGTGACATGTAACTGTCACATGTCCATTTTACTATATAAACCCTTCAACAGGGTCTCTTGTCTCTTTTCCTTTGCTTAGTTCTACCTACAGCTTCCCACCTAGTTACTCTAAGCAATCTATCCTTGTTCCTTGTGTCTTCACTCTACCATTAAGTGAGCGCTTCACTCGACGGCCCCCTTGCCTTCGTGTGTCTTGAACCCTTGACCCTATGATCTACTAAGTCAAGCTAGACTAGTGGTTACCCTAGACCCGTCAACACCCTTGACGGTACCTTCGACTCAGTATCCCCACGGCTGGTCCTATGTTGCTGTATATATGAACGACTAATCCTTCAACCCTGCTGTTATGATTTGTCATGCTGGGCACGTCTTTTCCTTCTCTCCTTCTCTCTCCCACGCGTACGCTCACACTTCTGCTCTTCTTCAGGTTGCCCATGCCAACCCTTTACCCTTGTCCCTCGGCTCTTCGAGATGTCTCTCACATACGTCATCCTACCTACGTGATCTTGTGCACTTATCTCCCTCATGTTGCCTTATTGCACACGTGTTCACCTTCTCTCACCGCATGCACTGGCACGTTTGTGTTTCACTCTCACACGTGGGTTCTATCACATTCTCTCTCGTTCTTTCACATTCTATCGCCGCTTCCCATGCCAGCCCTTAACCCATACCCTTGACCCTGTGACATTATGGTCACACTGTCACTCTTCACTATATATACCAGTTGATCTGGCCTTACATCTTTCCCTCAGCTTGATCTTCCCTACCATCCATCCAGTGGGGAGATCCCCAAGACTCTCCTCTCTTTGCTGTTTGAGACTGGCTCTCATCATCATCCCCTTCAACGCTCACCTCAGTGTACCCATCCTCTTCATCATTCCTCACTGGCCTTCATCGCCATCCTCACCCTTGAACCCTCGTCCTCGTGTACCGTTGCTTAGCAAGGTAGCAGCAACGTCTCGTCGGCATCCTTGGCATCCCGTTACCTCTTCATGTCGTTAAAGAGCTCCCATGGAGGATGGTCCGCCCTCGCATCCTAGACCCCTGTGTTCATTGACCCTCCCTTGTCCTTGAGGCTACCCCTTATCCCACAGTTGTACCCTTCTTGTCCTCGCCTTGCCATTGCCCCTTCCTTCCTCCGCACTCCTTAGTCGTGCTCCGTTCATATGGGCACTAAGGAGTATTCCTCAGGTACCACTACTACATTCCCTAGCCACACCTTCCTTAGTCCTTAGTTCATAGCTTGAACTTTCCTGTGTATTGACCTAGCACCGTACTTTGAAATACAAGTTCCCCCTTGATCCCCATCACTACGAGTCTTCAGTTCGACTCTTGAGTGACCTCTGATCGTCTCTCGACGACCTTCGATCCCTCGGGCACCCTCCATGCCACCACCGCCGTCTTCGCTAGACGGTTGAACCCTCAAACCACCCATCAGCTAGGTCTTTGGCAGGACTATGTGCAACCCTACCCAGGCCACACGTAACACCTGCTAGGCATTAGTAGGTCTATGCATGACCATACCCAGGGCCATGCATAACAAAAGAACTAAGCTACCTCCTTGTCTGGGTACTATCATGTACACTGCCCACCATAGCTTCTCATCGAAACACTTGAACCACTGATCCATGCTGGAACCCTTGAAAACCTCTGTGTACTTTGCACTCTGATTCTTCTGACACTCCCAACAATCCCAACCAAGCATATTGGGATGAAGACCCCAATGAACCTTTACTAGACTCAGATGAAGATCTTGCTACCCACGACCTTGCCCACAGTTTTTCTGCTTCTGTACAGATACCTCATCCCCAGACTTCCCCGTCTTCAACACCCAGATGCCAAACTGGCCACATCTTCCCTCCAATCCCTCGTCCCCCATCCCCCACCATGTCTATAAAAGCCCTCAAACTTCACATCAGTGCCCCAGAGCAATACGATGGCGATTACAAGACAGCCAAGCAATGGCTAGACTTCATTGTCTTTTACCTCAACATCAATGCTGAGGTTTACACCACTGACCCCAAGCGAATTGCATTCACTCTCTCATATATGACTAAAGGCCCTGCATTCACATGGGCCAACACTTTCCATGCCTTAAAGATCGCAGCCGATGGCTCAATTTCAATGGGCTCCTGGTCTGACTTCCGTGATGCCTTCATAACAGCGTTCAAACACCATGATACCACTGGCAATGCAATTGTCTGGCTTACCATGACTCACATGACTGCTACCAAGAATGGCGGTTACTCCCCCTCATTAACTGAGTATAATGCTCAGTTCCAGAACCACTATGCCATTGCTGGCAAAGCAGACCACAACGTCCTGATTGGCTATTACTTGGCTGTGATCCCCGAAGTCCTCATGTGCCGTATCCTGGCCATGGAGAAAGTCCCCACTACCATTGATGACTGGTTAAAGAAGGCCGTCACCTTCCAAACCCACATGGACTGAGCAAGAGAAATCACTGCTCGCCATAAAACCCCCTCTCACCACACATATCATCAGTACACTGCTCCCATCCCTGCCAAGGACCCTAATGCAATGGATGTTGACACCGTCTGTCTACAGCGACTCACCCCCACTGAATGGGAACAATGCCATAAAGAAGGCAGATGTTTCTGCTGTCACCAGAAAGGACACATGTCCTCAACCTGCCCCATGTTCATGTCAAACATCCTGAAGCCAAAGAAGATTGTTCAGAAGGTAGTAGAAGTAGAAGTCGAGAATGAAGAAGGAGTTCCTCGACTACAAGAAATTGACAATGAAGAAGACGATGAAGAACCAAAGGTGTCTCGCATCACTTTCACCCAGGATTTTTAAAACGGAACTCTGCCTCGACGTCAGAAGTTCCTCCCCTTATGTGTGCATCTGTACTTGTATCTATGTCCAAGAAATCGATGTGTATCCCCTTACAACTCATCAATCCCTCACACACCATGAAAACCGTTGATACACATGCCCTCATTGACAGTGGAGCAGATATCAACTGCCTTGACTGGAGCTTTGCTCAAAAACACTGACTTCCTGTTACACGTGGCCGTGGGTATGGTCACACGTAGACCTACTAACGCCTAGTAGAGTCGAGAGGATCTGTCGTTCGTATCGATGACGACGTGGGACCAGCCGTAGGGATGCTGGGTCGAAGGTACCGTCAAGGGTGTTGACGGGTCGAGAGGTAACCGTTGCCTAGCTTGGCAGACGGATCAAAGGTTCGAGGGATGAGACACACGAGGGCGGTGGGGCCGAGTGTGAAGCGTTCACTTAATAGTAGAATGAAGACTGAAGAGTAAAGGCAAGTAGATTGCTAGTGCTAACTAGGTGACAAGCCATAGGTAGAACTAAGCTAAGAAAAGGGGCGAAGGACCCTGTTGAAGGGTTTATATAGTGAAGTAGAGGTGTGACAGTTACATGTCACAATGGTTAAGGGCTGGCGTGGTAAACGGCATTAGAAATAGAAGACCAATAGCAAAACCACGCATGAGAAGGAAAAGTTAAGGGCCAGCGCATACGGCGTGAGAAGATCAGAAGATAGGGAGTACCTGCGCAGTGGAGGATAAACACGCTTACGAGATGTATGGAATGTCATAGAATGACATGGAAAGAAAGAGGTTAAGCGTGGGAAATGGAAAAGTATTAGTCCAATAGTGAAAGAAAAGAGAAAGCGTTCGTCCTGCGAGCGAATCGTAACATTACCCCCTTAGTAACCTGAAGCTACGGCGAGGATTCCTTACAAGTCCCTAAAAGCTGGTCCTGGGGAGCCGGTGATGTTAGCATAGCCATCGTCGTCTAATTTGTCTCCATCCTCATAGGGAGAAGGGGCGCGAGGAGAAGATGGCGCAGGATGATAAGATTGTTGTTACGCGTGACCCTTGGGTATGGTCGCGCGTAGACCTACGAAGTCTAGGACAGGGGAGTCGTGGAGCGACGGTTGAGAATATCCGTCCAAGGGGGTTCGGCCGTGGGGTTGCCGAGTCTGAGTCTACCTGGCGAGATGCTAGGTAGTCGAAGGTTACCTACGTCACACAGACAGTAGGGTCAAGGGTTCGGGGTAAGACACACTCAGGCGCGAGGAGCGTTGATGTGTGAAGCGTTCACTCTAGTGTAGAACAAGGACACGTAGAATTGCTAGAGCTAACTAGGCGGTAGCCGTAGGTAGAACTAGGTTAAGGAAAAGAAAAGAAATGCCCTGTTGAAGGGTTTATATAGTGAAGAGAAAGATGTGACAGTAACGCGTCACGTAGTTAAGGGCTGGCGTGGGAAGCAGCGTGAGAAGAGCAGAAACCAATGGCGAAACCACGCATGAGAAAGAAACATAAGGGCCGGCGCATACGGCGTGAGAAGACTAGAAGGTAATCGAGTACCTGCGCAGTGAGGGATAAGCACGCTTATGAGATATGTGGAATGTCGTAGAACGACATGGAAGATGACGAAGTAAGCGTGAGAAAGGAAACTAATGTCAGTTTGTAATGGTAAGTAAAGAAAAAGAGTAGACCCTGCAGCGAATCGTAACAATTGTTGAGAGGAGGAGGAGGATTGACGAGAGGTACGGCGGGGGGTGGCTCGATGGACGATCTGTCCGTTGCGGAATGTGGCTTGAGGGTGGCGAGGCATGGACATAGAAGAGGACGGAGTGCGGGGAGAGGTAAGATGGGAGGCGAGAGAGCAGGAGGGTCCCAGGCAGTGGGCTAATGAGTGACCAGGTGCTCGTTGGCGACACCCGGTACAGACATGTTGTTGACAGGATAGTTGAGTATGCCTGAGACAGTGGCATTGGAAACACCGCTGGTTAAAACGAGGGTGTCCGGGGTATACGCGATCTCTGCCGTTTCGACCAGTCCACCAGTCATTAAGCATTTGCCTATGAATGGGTGATCCGTCCCTGAGGACTTCGTTCCCAAGTCCTCAACCCGCGGCAGCGAGGTCTTGGAAATGGTTATCGACATTGAGGAGGAAATTGTCGTAACCCATCTGGAAGGCATGAGAATATAACTGATAACGCACATGGTAGATGAAGTCCTGCATGGTCCTGCCAAGCGTAGTGTGGGGAAATACTGGGCCAAAGCCAGAGACAAAGGCGGCGATGTGATTTATCTGCATCGCAGTTTCGAACCAAGTGAAGATGGGCGAACCATCAGAAGAGTATACACTAATGGGAACATGGAGACGATCGTCAGACATAAGAGAATGAAAGCGGACATAGTGCTCATCGGTGAACCATTCTTCCCGGAGTTGACCGGTGTGGCGATGGGTCGAGATGTCTAAGGGAACTTGGGAGTCCCATCCTGAGTGGGCGATGAGGGAGTCCGAGCTGGGTGTGCGGACAAGTTGGGGGCGGTGAACTCCTAAGAACGAGGGGGGTCCAGGAGAAGGTTCCCGATGGGGTGGAGGAGTAAATGGCAGCGAGGATTGGATCCTGCCCGAGATGGGGGAGACATGGGATTGGGGAATATTGCCAACAAGAGTGGTGAAGTTGACAGGCTGTGGGGCGGCAGGGCGAATAGGAGAGACCCTCTCGGGGTCGGCAGAGGGAAGACGGACGGTGCTGGGGTTGGTGGAGGATGCGGCTGCAGGGGTGTCGACATGGGTGAATTCGATAGCCATGAGTAGGAGATGGAGAGGGTTTATGTGCAGCATGGTGGGCGAGCGGATGCAAGAGAGAATGCTCGAGGATGGCACTTTTTATAATCTTCTAATAACTCTGATGAATGTTTCAAATTCCGCTCGGGTTCCCAAGATTCTTCTTCGGTGGAGTACCCTTTCCATCGGATCAGGTATTGACGGGCCAACAGCATACCTCGATGCCATATGATACGTTCTATTTCATATTCTTCTTGTCCTTCGACAAGATCCAGAGGTGGTGTGGGGAAGTTTGGGCTGTGGACATTGTTTTCGCGATAGGGCGATAACAGAGAAGCATGGAACGTGTTGTGGATTTTCCATGTTCATGGGAGTCAGAGGCGATAGGAGACAGGGGAGATGACATCAGAGATAACGAAGGGGCCTTCGCGTTTTGCGGCGAACTTCGGATCTTGGACAGACCTTTTAAGGTTCCTGGCCTCCAGCCAAACTCGTTCCCCTTTCTTGAACGGGACGAATTTAGACTTAGACCTGGACGCCATGACTTGGCACGCAAGTTCATGGGATGCAAGGGCTTCGTCTCGTAAGGCGGTGAGCCCTTTGAGATGGGATTCGACAGCGGGGATGTTGGTTTCGGCGATCACCGAGGGAAGGGCACGGGGTTCATATCCTATCATGAGGTAAAATGGGGACTTGCTGGTGATGGAATGAGGGCAGTGATTATGTGTAAATTCAGCGTGGGAGATATGATTGGACCAAGTAGAGGGGTGATCCCCACAGTAAATGTGGAGATAAGTCTCAACTTCTCCTCCGTAAGCCAGTCCTATTTATGCCTGACATCTCTCGACCCTTTGCCTTGGCCACCAATGCATCCAAATACGCGTCGGGTGGTATCTTGTTACAAACCAACGCGAACGGGGATTGGCACCCCTGTTCTTACTTATCCCAGTCGTTTTCCTCCTCCGAGCACAACTATGATATCCATGACAGGGAGCTCTTGGCCGTTATCCGCGGTTTCAAAGCCTGGAGGCAATACCTCCATGGCTCTCCCTTCCCAGTCAAAGTATCCTCTGACCACAAGAACCTCACGTACTTCCATCGCCCCCAAGACCTCAACCGTCGCCAAGCCCGATGGCTCCTCGACCTCGCCGACTACGACTACTCCATCACCCACGTACCTGATACCCAACTCGCTGGCCCAGACGCCCTCTCCCGCTGCCCAGATCTCCTTCCCCGCGCTGACTCTGATAATGTCGGGGTAACCCTCCTCCCCGACGCCCTCTTCGTCCGCCTCATTGACTCCGCCCTCTCCAACCACATTGCATCTACCTCCGCCTCCGACGAACTTGTCCTCCACAAACTACAGGAGATTAACGGCTCCCTTCCCCCCGCCTTCTGTTCTTGTCTCGCCGACTGGCATTTCTCTGACGGCGTCCTCCAGTACCAAGGGCGAGTCTATGTCCCTCCCGACCGTGACCTTCGCCGCGCTGTCGTCCAGCGCTCCCATGACCACGACTCTGCCGGACACCCCGGCTACCTCAAAACCCGACAGCTCATCACCTCCGAATTCTGGTGGCCCGGTCTTGCCACATTTGTCTGTTCCTATGTTGACGGCTGCGCCGTGTGCCAACACAACAAGGCTAATACACACCCTACGTCCCCCCCGCTCGTTCCTATCCCGTCCTCGTGTTCTCGCCCTTTCCAGCAGATCTCTTGCGATCTGATCACCGATCTCCCACTGTCCGGGGGATTCGACTCGTTATTAGTCATGGTGGACCATGGCCTTACTAAGGGGGTAATTCTTTGCCCTATGAAGAAGACTATCACCGCCGAAGGCGTAGCAGCGCTCTTTTTCCATAAAGTCTACCTCCGCTTCGGACTCTACGAGAAAGTCATCTCAGACCGCGGCCCACAGTTCGCCTCTGCCTTCGCCAAAGAACTTGGCAGACTTCTCAACTACGACCTTTCCCTTTCCACAGCATACCACCCACAGACCGACGGCAAAACCAAACGCATCAACCAGGAGGTTGAGACCTACCTCCGCATTTACTGCGGGGACCACCCTTCTACTTGGTCCGATCATATCTCTCACGCTGAATTTACCCACAATCACTGCCCCCACTCCGTCACCGGCAAATCCCCGTTTTACCTCATGATGGGATATGAACCCCATGCCCTTCCTGCAGTGATCGCCGAAACTAACATCCCCGCCGTCGAAACCTGACTCAAAGAACTCTCTGCCCTACGAGACGAAGCCCTCGCATTCCATGAACTTGCGCGACAAGTCATGGTGTCCCGGTCTAAGTCAAAATTCGTACCCTTTGAGAAGTGACAACGAGTTTGGCTGGAGGCCAGGAACCTTAAAAGGTCTGTCCAAGATCCAAAGTTCGCCGCAAAATGCGAAGGCCCCTTCGTTATCTCCGACGTCATCTCCCCCGTCTCCTATCGCCTCCGACTCCTACGAACGTGGAAGATCCACAACACGTTCCATGCTTCCTTGTTATCGCCCTATCACGAAAACAATGTGCACAGCCCGAACTTCCCCACACCGCCCCCGGATCTTGTCGAAGGACAAGAAGAATACAAAATAGAACGCATCATACGGCATCGTGGTATGCCGTCAGCCTGTCAATACCTGATCCGATGGAAAGGATATTCCACCGAAGAAGAATCCTGGGAACCCGAGCGGAACTTAAAACATTCGTTGGAGTTACTAGAGGATTATAAAAGATGAAACCCCCACGCCTTCTCTCTCTCACCCGCTCGCCCACCACGTCGCAGATAAACCCTTTCCACCTCCTACTAATGGCCATCGAATTCACCAATGTCGACTCCCCTGCCGCCGCACCCACCACCAACCCCAGCACAGTCCGTCTTCCCTCTACCGACCCCGAGAGGGTCTCTCCTACTCGCCCCGCCGCCCCACAGCCTGTCAACTTCGCCACTCTTGTTGGCAATGTTCCCCAGTCCCACATCTCCCCCGTCTCTGGCAGGATTGCATCCTCGCCATCGTTTACACCTCCGCCCCATTGGGAACCTTCTCCCAGACCCCCCTCATTCTTAGGCGTTCACCGCCCACAGCTCGTCCGCGCCCCCAGCTCGGACTCCCTCGTTGTTCACTCTGGATGGGACTCTCAAGTCCCCTTGGACGTCTCTAGTCACCGCCACACCGGCAGGATCCGGGAGGAACGGTTTACTGATGAGCATTATGTCCGCTTCCATTCTCTTTTGTCTGACGACCGCCTTCGGGTCCCAATTAGTGTATACTCTTCTGATGGGTCACCCATCTTCACGTGGTTCGAATCCATGATGCAGATCAACCACATCGCCGCCTTCGTCTCCGGCTCTGGCCCAGTTTTCCCTCACACTACGCTTGGCAGGACCATGCAGGATTTCATCTATCACGCGTGCTACCAGTCGTATTCTTATGCCTTCCAGATGGGTTATGACTCCTTCCTCTTAGACGTCGATAACCATTTCCGAGATCTTGCAGCCGCAGGTCGAGGACTCGGCAACGAAGTCTTACGGGATGGGTCGCCTATTCATAGGCAGACGCTCAACGACTGGTGGACTGGCCGGAATGGGAGAGATCATGTTTACCCGGGACACCCTCGCTTTAATCAACGGTGCTTCCAATGCCATTGCCTTGGCCACACCCAGCTCTCCTGCCAGCAGCACACCTGCGCAGGATGCCGTCAACGAGCACCTGGCCATTCTCTCGCCCGTTGCCCGGGACCCTCTCGCTCCCTCGCCTCTCGCCTCACCTCCCCTCGCGCCCAATCCTCCTCCACGTCCACAACTACACCTCGCCGCCCCCAAGCCGTGTTCCACAACAGACAAATCGTCCGTCGAGCCACCCCCCGCCGTACCTCTTGTCACTCCTCCTCCTCCTCTTCTCAACAATCTTACCATCCCACGCCATCCTCTCCTCGCGCCCCCTCCCTTTACGAAGATGGAGATGAGCTAGACGACGTGGGTTACGCTAACATCACTGGCTCCCCGGGACCTGCCTTCAGGGACTTGTAAGGAATCCTCGCCGTAGCTTCAGGTTACTAAGGGGGTAATGTTACGATTCACTCGCAGGACGAACTCTTTTTCCTTACTTTCTCTCTCGGACTAATACTTTCCGTTTCTCACGCTTAACCTCATTCCTTCCATGTCGTTCTACGACATTCCATCCATCTCGTAAGCGTGCTTATCCCTCACCGTGCAGGTACTCTTCATCTTCTGCTCTTCTCACACCGCATGCGCCGGCCCTTAACGTCTTCTTCTCATGCGTGGTTTTGCTATTGGCCTTCTGTTTCTAACGCCGCTTTCCACGCCAGCCCTTAACCATTGTGACACGTAACTGTCACGCTCTTACTTTACTATATAAACCCTTCAACAGGGCCCTTTGTCTCTTTTCCTTAGCTTAGTTCTACCTACGGCTTGTCGCCTAGTTAGTGCTAGCAATCCATCGCCTTTACTCCTTGCGTCTTCGTTCTACCATTAAGTGAACGCTTCACACTACGGCTCGTCCGCCTCCGTGTGTCCTCCCCTTGAACCTTTGACCTGCTAGTCAAGCTAGGCTGCGGTTTACCCCTGACCTGTCAACACCCTTGATGGTACCCTCGACCCGGCAACTCCATGGCCGGTCTTAGTGTCATCGTAGATACGAACGACCAAACCCTTCGACCCTACTAGGTGTTAGTAGGTCTACGCACGACCATACGCACGGCCACGCATAACAAGCAGAGCCCATCCAGATCCCCTCAGCCCGATCCATTCGCGTGGCCAGCAGCACCATGTAATATCCGCCTAGAAGCAACCCTAGGTGCACAGCAGTTTGCCAGAGAAGCAAGCATAGCAAGGAGGCGATATAGAGAAGCATCAGAAGAACAAGAATTACCTCGCGCTAAAAGGCAGAAACGCAAGTACCCACAAACGATCAAAAGGAACGATTGTTATAGTCGAGTACAGCTAAGAGTACAGCAGAGAAAGTCATACAAATACTAGTCACCCTCACCCCTTTATAATCACAATGTCTTTTATCCCCACCACCGCACAAGATCTCCTCACCATTTTTGCAGACCCATCAGGAGATAATCTTCAAGCCATCGGGCAATTCGCCCAAACACAAGATCAAAGATATGAACATCTCACGAATGAAATAACTAGGCTAAACAACGCGATTGATCGTATCGAGCAAATGATATGAATGCTCACCCCACAAGCGCCACAACCACCAACTAGACAACCCACACCAAGTGGACCAGGAAAAGAAAGAGAAGAAAGACCCACATACGTATTATCTAGAAAAGTGGAAATCTTCGCAGACCCAGGAGATTACGATGGCTCCTTTGCAAAGTTTGACGAGTGGTGGGCAAAGATTCAAGCGTGGATCGAAGTAAACAAGCATGCCATACAACCAAAGTCAGGAGAAGCAATCCTGGCAGTACTCTCAAGATTAAAAGGGGCAAAAGCAGGACCCTTTGCTCAATTAAGATTACAACGCATGTACTCAAATGAAGGGTACAGTTGGAATAACCTAGAAGGAGAACTAAGAAGTCTCTTTAGGGGTAGCAACATCAAAGATAGGGCTACCAAGAAAATCAACGAAATGAAACAAGGACCTAATCAACCAATCAATGACTTCCTCGTCAAGTGGTATACAGAATTTGAAAAGGCTAAACTAGGAGATCCACATGGAGTATATCTCCTAGAACAGAATACCAAGTGTTATCTCATGGACTACATCTGGAGAAATGACCTAAGAAAGAATACAGTCAACGAAATGATGACAACGTTACGAGAAGTAGGGAATCGATTGGAAGCTCTAGATCTTATCAGAGGGCGAACACAGTTTAGGTTTGGGTCTAAACTGAAAGACCCGAACGCAATGGACATTGGTGCGGCTCAGAAAGGAGCTGTTACAGCTATGTATTTTTTCACCTTTACTTAGCGCATAACAGATGCTTCTTTATCTTATCAAGGGAAAACCCGACCTAGACACTGTGCCAGACACAGGGGATCTACGGGCCCTTCTAGATCAGTGGGCTTCACTTTCAGCCTTCACATTTCGCCCCACTGATCACACTCACGTATTTAATACATCATGATCATCACAGACCTCACATCAGTCACTCCATCACTGTGATGTGATCCCTTATCTTTAATTACCATTGACACCTTCCATTCCACCCACCCGCAGCAGATCAACGGCTGGAAACCTCATGTACTTATTAATCTCCACTACAGGCCGACTCCTCATGTCGATCATGTTGGGCCTAGGGGATGGACTTATGCTGATCAAGATTTTATTGCAGTATCAGCACTCTTGGATTCAGGCGCAAACTGCGTCTTCATAGATAATGTATTTGCCATGCAACATGAACTGCCGCTTAAGCAACTCGCACAACCCCTCACCATCTATAACGTAGATGGGACACAAAATGAAGCAGGCAAGATCATACACGTTGCCTCCCTTTTATTAGACTACAAAGGACATCGAGAGATAGTCGAAGCAGAAGTCACCAGTTTGGGAAAGAATCAAATGGTGATCGGCTACTCTTGGTTAAAGAAGCATAACCCAGATATCAATTGGAAAACTGAGGAAATCAAACTAAGAAGTTGTGGAAGAGAATGCTGGGAACTCAGAGATAAAAGTGTCTATCTCAGACTGTTGGAAAAAGAAGAGTAGGAAGCTCAATATAAAGTATATGAAAAAATAAAAACACTAGAAAAGGAACAAAACGAAAAACAAGGACGAAATATTAGAATAGGCCAAGCAGTGGACGAAAAACTTAAGTCCCTGATGGACCAAAAGAAGTCCGCTGCAGAGCTTGTACCAGAATGTTATCACGAGCATCTAAAAGTATTTGAAGAAAAGGTATCCACCAAAATGCCTACACGAAAATCTTGGGATCATGCCATAGATCTCAAAGAAGACTTTCAGCCGAAGAAAGGAAGGCTCATACCCCTAAGTGCAGATGAACAAAAGGAAGTGTCAGATTGGCTAGAAGACCAATCTTCCAAAGGATACATAAGGCCTTCTAAATCACCTCAAACGTCACCAGTCTTCTTCATGCCAAAGAAAGATGGACGAAAGCGCATGGTACAAGATTACCGTTATCTTAACTCGCAAACAGTGTGAAACAATTACCTCCTCCCTCTCATTTCACAACTCGTAGATCAATTAAAAGGAGCCAAATTATTTACCACGTTGGATCTCCGATGGGGATACAACAACATACGCATCAAGGAAGGAGATGAATGGAAAGCAGCCTTCATCACACATAAAGGAACCTTTGAACCTCTAGTTATGTTCTTTAGGCTATGCAACTCTCCAGCCACTTTCCAAACCATGATGAATGAGTTATTCACAGAAATGGAAGACGTCATAGTAGTCTACATCGACGACGTTATGATATTTACCAAGACAGATGACGAACGAGAACACCCAGAAATCGTCAAGAAAGTATTAAAACATCTAGAAGAAAATGATCTCTTCGCAAAGCTAGAGAAATGTCATTTCTTTAAGAAAGAAGTCAATTATTTGGGGATGGTCATAGGACAAGACGGGGTCAAGATGGATCGGAAGAAGGTTGATACCATCTTAGATTGGCCAGCATCTACCAACGTTAAAGGAGTGCGAAGCTTTCTCGGTCTTGCCAATTACTATCGTCGCTTCATAGAGGGATATGCGCAAGTCGCCAGACCTCTGAACGACCTCCTAAAGAAAGATGTCCCTTGGAAGTGGGACTCTCCGCAGCAAGATGCTTTCAACCAATTAAAAGAGCGATTTACCACAGCTCCTATTCTCGCTTATCCAAACATTGATTGTCAATTCCGAGTAGAAATGGATGCCTCAGATTATGCAACAGGGGCAGTACTATCTATATTAAAAGAGGACAGATGGCACCCAGTAGCCTTTAGTTCGCACTCGATGTCCCCAGAAGAAAGAAACTATCCCATTGCAGACAAAGAGATGCTGAGTATCATCAGAGCATTAGAACAATGGCACCACTATCTAGAAGGAACGGAACATCCGTTTGAAGTATGGAATGATCATGCAAACCTTCAATATTTTATGAAAGCACAAGATCTATCTAGGAGACAAGCTAGATGGGCACAGTATCTATCAAGATTCAACTACATATTCGTGTATAAACCAGGAGCATCTAATGCCAAGGCAGACGCCCTCTCTAGAAGAGAAGATCATGCACAAGGTATAGAAGACGACAATAAGGGAATAACTATGATATCCCCGGAGCAGATAAGGACAACATCATCCAAAGTTGCAATCTACGATGAAGGGGCACAGCTACATCAAGATATATTTAACCAAACATGTCTCCTGATAGAGACGGAAGTACAGAAGCTATGTAGAGAACACAAAGTATGTGAAGAAGCAAACGGACTTCTTTACCAAGAAGGAAACCGGTTATACGTTCTGGCCAAAAACGGAGATAACGAAGATTTAAGAATCAAGACCCTTAAATTATGTCATGACTTGCCTATGGCT
>JBBPTX010000867.1:0-15119 GCA_038094595.1 Pulveroboletus aff. annulatus | reverse complement strand
CTTCATGAAAGCGCAAAACTTATCTAGAAGACAGGCCAGATGGGTGAAGTATTTATCCAGATTTAACTACACCTTTGTATACAAACTAGGATTGTCTAACACAAAGGCAGATGCTCTCTCCAGAAGAGATGATCATGCACAAGAAATAGAAAACGACAATAAAGGCATAACTATGATTTCCCCGAAGTGGATAAGGACAACATTATCCAAAGTCGCAATCTATGATGAAGGGGCACAGCTACATCAAGACATATTTAACCAAACATGTCTCTTGACAGAGACGGATATACAGAAGTTATGTAAAGAACACAAAGTATGTGAAGAAGCTAATGGGTTTCTTTACCAAGAAGGAAACCAGTTATACATTCTGGCCAAAAATGGAGATAATGAAGATTTAAGAATTAAGACCCTTAAATTATGTCATGACTCACCTATGGCAGGTCATCCTGGAAATGAAAAGACTATTGATCTAGTCTTACATCACTATTGGTGGCCTAATGTCACAACTCAGATTAAAGACTATGTATCCTGCTGCGATCGATGCGCATGAATGAAGCCCACAAACCAGCCTAGCTCTGGTCTATTACAACCTTTAGAAATCCCTAGTGGACCCTGGCAGGACATATCTGTCAATTTTGTCACCAATCTGCCAGAAAATAACAGATCAGATAGCATCCTAGTAGCTGTAGATCACTTCTCGAAAGAAGTGGTGCTTATCCCCTGTCGCAAGACAACATCTGCCATTGAGACAGCAAGTCTCTACCTTCACCACATCTTCAAGCACCATGGAATTCCCCTATCTATTGTGTCCAATCGAGAACCACAGTTCACTTCACAAGTCATAGCAGAGCTATGCAAGAAGCTTAATATAAAACAACAATTATCTACTGTGCATCACCCACAAACGGATAGTCAAACAGAAAGAATGATCAGGGATGTGGAGCAGTATCTAAGAATATTCTGTGCAGAGCGCCAAGGTGAATGGGCACAATGGTTACCCATCGCACAATTCAGCTATAACTCTAAGAGGCTAGTCTCAACCAAGAAGTCTCCATTTGAAGTCACTTGTTCTTACACTCCACACATGGGAATAGAACCCATAGCATCCTCCTCCAAGGCACCAGCTGCCAATGAATTCCCATCCACCTTGCACGATGTGACAGAGCAAACTAAATTAAATCTAGAACAAGCTCAGCTGCACATGAAAGCACAAGCTGATAAACATAGAAAGGAGACTCCACTCTATAACGTTGGAGATAAAGTGTGGCTATCCACAGATAACTTAAAGTTGCCACGTGCAAGTCACAAACTAACGGAGCAATGGTTAGGGCCATATGACATCATCACACTAGTTGGGGATAATGCAGTCACCCTCTATTTGCCATCCTCCATGTGAATCCATCCAACTATTAACATATCATGGGTTAAGCCTTATAAAGAGAGGCTTCAGGGACAACCTGTCATCACTCCCGGCCCTATACAGGTAACCGAGGACCGAGATAACTTATACAAAGTAGAAAGAATCATTGCTAGTAGATTCAAAGGTTGTCGCCTTGAATACCTGGTCCATTGGCTAGGCTATGATGAGACAGATTAAACTTGGGAACCAGAAGATCATCTTCTACTGGGTGTGCTTGAAGCCATCAGTGATTTCCACAGGGAGTATCTTTCTGCATCTAGAAGGTTGTGGATGTCTCATTCAGCATTTATACAATGCTTTATGAACGCAAAGATCTCACTCTTCCAATGACACATCCTTTTAATCGCCTGGAAGTCAATCCTTAGACAGGGGTAGTGTTACAGCTATATATTTTTCATCCTTTACTATGCGCACAGGGATGCTTTCTTTATCTTATCAAGGGAAAACCCAACCTAGACACTGTACTAGAAACAGGGGATCTACAGACCCTTCTAGATCAGTAGGCTTCACCTTCAGCTCTTCACCTTTCGCCCCACTGATCACAATATGTATTTAATATATTGTGATCATCACAGATCTCACATCAGTCACCCCCATCACTGTGATGTGATCCCTTATCTTTAATTACTGTTGACACCTTCCATTCCACCCACCCACAGCAGATCAACGGCTGGTAAACTCATGTATATATTAATCTCCATTACAGGCCGACTCCTCATGTCGATCATGTTGGGCCTAGGGGATGGACTTATGTAGATACATATCTAGATTGGTACAAAACATGTTTCTATACGTAGAATAGCATATAAAGCAAGACTGGATGGAGCTCAGTCTCCAGTCTAGTTCTCTTGTTCCCCTCCTACGAGCTATACATAAGATAGTCTCTCCACCCGACGTCTAAAGATAGTGATTACCTGCAAGCTTGTAGTCACAACACTTACAATTCCCAAAATGCTGGGCCCAGGGAGCCAGTGATGTTAGCATAACCAATATTGTCCAATTTGTCGCCATCTTCAACTGGGGAGGAAGGGACAGGATGGTAGGAGTCCCGGGATGAGGTAGATGATTGACGAGATGAGTGATGTGGGATAGTCTGACAGATGACTTGTCTGTTATGGAAGGCCGCTTGGGGGTGGTAGGGTGTAGTGGAAGAGAAGGAGGACATCGTGCATGGCATGGTAAGGCAGATGGCGAGAGGGCAAGAAGGGCCAGAGCATCTTCCCAAGAAGTGGCCCAGGGCATGGTGTTGACAACCAGTATAGGTATACTGCTGACACATGAGCTGGGTGTGCCCAAGGCAGTTGCATTGGAAGCAATGCTAGTTGAAGCAGAGATGGCCTGGGTAGATGCAGTCCCAACTATTCTGACCAGTCCACCAGTTAGTCAGGTTTTGGTGATGGATGTAAGAACCTGTTACAGCTATATATTTTTCATCCTTTACCTTGTGCATATGGATGCTTTCCTTATCTTATCAAGGGAAAATCCGACCTAGACACTATGTTAGACACAGGGGATCTACAGGCCCTTCTAGATCAGTGGACTTCATCTTTAACTTTTCATCTTTCACTTCACTGATCACAACATATATTTAATACATCATGATCATCACAGACCTCACATCAGTCACCCCATCACTGTGATGTGATCCCTTATCTTTAATTACCATTGACACCTTCCATTCTATCAACCAACAGCAGATCAACGGCTGGAAACCTCATGTATATATTAATCTCTGTCACAGGCTGACTCCTCATGTCAATCATGTTGGGCCTAGGGGATGGACTTATGTAGATACATATCTAGATCAATACACAACATATATCTACACGTAGAATAGTATATAAAGTGAGACTGGATGGAGCACAGTCTCCAGTTTAGTTCTCTTGATTCTCTCCTACAAGTAATACCCTAAGAAATACTCCTCTCAACACCTAGTATCCAAGTGGTTGTCTGCAAAGACTTGTAGACACAACAGAACCATCCCGGATGACTTCACTCCCAAGTTCTTGATCCATAGTGGTGAGATCTCAGAAATGGTTATCAACATCAAGAAAGAATAATTCGTAACCTAACTAAAAGGCAAGCACATAGAGGTTATAGCGCACTTGGTAGACAAATTCCCACATGGTGTGGCTGATGGTAGCGTGGGGGAAGAAGGGTCCAGACAGAGACACAAAAGCAGCAATATGATCCAACTGTATGGCAGATTTGAAGAGGTGGTAGATGGGAGAGCCCATTGAAGAATAAATGCTAATGGAGGATATGAAGTTGATTGTTAGAAAGTAAAGTATGGAAGCAAACATAGTTCTCATCAGTAAAATGGTCATCACAAAGTCTATTCACGTGATGATGGATAGACATGTCCAACGGCATCTGAGAGTCCCAACCAGATTGCGTCTATAGTGAGTCTGAGCTTGGAGCACAGATGAGTTGAGGGCAGTGGACATCTAGGAAGGAGGGGGGTCCAGGCAAAGGTTCTCTAGTAGGTGGAGGGATATATGCTAGAGAGGACTGGATCTGGCCCGAGATGGGGGAGATGTGGGACTGGGGAACATCGCCAACAAGAGCGGTGAAGTTGACAGGCTGAGGGGTGGCAGGGAGAGTAGGAGAAACCTGAGTGAAGTTGGTAAAGGGGAAGATGACAGACAAGAGGTTGGTAGTGGGTGAAGCAGCAGGGATGTTGACATGTTGGAATTCTATTGCCATGACGAGGAGGTGGAGGGGATTTATTTGTGCCATGGTGGTGAGAGATAAGGAGCAAAAGCACAAGGATGACACTTCTTATAGTTATTGAGTAAGTCCAACAAGTGTTTCAGGTTCCACTTGGGTTCCCACAAGCCGTCTTCTGCCAAGTACCCTTTCCAACAGATAAGGTACTGTTGGGCAGGCGGCATTCCACAATGCTGTAGAATCCTTTCTATTTCATACTCCTCATGACCCTCTACAAGACCGAGGGTGGAGCCAGGAAGTTTGGGCCATGTAAATTGTTTTCATGATAGGGCAATAAGAGGGAAGTGTGAAATGTGTTGTGGATTTTCCACATTTATGAGAGTCAGAGGCAATAAGTGATCGGCAATAAGACGTTGGTGATGGTAAACAGGCCTTCCTGTTTCATGGTGAATTTTGAGTCTGGTATGGACCTTTTCAAGTTCCATGCTTCTAATCAAACCTTATCTCCTTTGTGGAAAGGGGTGAACGTAGATTTGGCTCAGGAAGCCATGACCTGTCATGCCAGTTTATGGGAAGCCAGAGCTTTGTCTCATAGGGAGGTGAGCTCCTGGAGTCTTTCTTCAACAGTGGGGATCTTGGTTTCCGTGATGATAGAGGATAGGGCATGGGGTTCATAGCCCATCATGAGAAGAAATGGGGATTTTCTGGTGATGGAATGAGGGTGGTGATTGTGTGTGAATTTGGCATGGGAGATATGATCAGGCCAAGAGGATGGGTGGGACCCACAATAGATATGAAGGTAGGTTTCTATTTCTTGGTTGACATGTTCCATTTCTCCATCAGTTTGAGGGTGGTAAGCAGTGGAGAGGGAAAGGTCATAGTTAAGTAGTTGCCTGAGTTCTCACACAAATGTTGAGGCAAATTAGGGGCTGTGGTCAGAGATGATTTTATCATACAATCCAAAGCAGAGGTAGACTTTGTGAAAGAAGAGCTCGGCGATGCCTTCAGCAGTCACTGTTTTTGTAGTGGGGCAAAGAATTACCCTCTTCATAAGGCCATGGTCCACCATGACCAAGGATTCGAAGCCACCCAAAAGGGGAAGGTCAGTGATAAGGCCACAGAAGATGTTGCATGTGGCCCTGAGTAGGGTCACACATAAACCTACTAGTCCCTACAAGGGTCAATTTGTGGGTTCAACTGGTACAAGGGTGATGGTGGGAGAAGCTCAAGGTTGCTTGAGCAGAATGTGATGCCGACTAGATGGTCGGCGGTCAAGGGTGTCAGCCTGGAAGGTTGGTGTTGCAGGGATGAGGCAACATGAAGGTGGTGTGCCTAAGCGGGCAGCGTTCACTTAAGAGTGTTACAGCTATATATTTTTCCACCTTTACTTTGCGCATACAGACACTTTCTTTTATCTTATCAAGGGAAAACCTGACTTAGACACTGTGCTAGACACAGGGGATCTACGGGCCCTTCTAGATCAGTGGGCTTCACCTTCAGCCCTTCACCTTTCGCTCCACTGATCACAAACGCATATTTAATACATTGTGATCATCACAGACCTCACATCAGTCACCCCATTACTGTGATGTGATCCCTTATCCTTAATTACTGTTGACACATTCCATTCCACCCACCCACAGCAGATCAACAGCTGGTAGCCTCATGTATATATTAATCTCTGTTACAGGCTGACTCATCATGTCAATCATATTGGGTCTAGGGGATGGACTTATGTAGATACGTATCTAGATTGATATACAACATGTATCTACACATAGAGTAGTATATAAAGCGAGACTAGATGGAGCACAGTCTCCAGTCTAGTTCTCTTGATTCTCCTCTACAAGTAGTATCTTAAGAAACACTCCTCTTGATGCCTAATATTCAAGTGGTTGCCTGCAAAGACTTGTAGATGCAACACCCTGGACTTCAATACCAATTCCCCAATCAAAACATCAGAAATCGACAATGAGGTCTATGCTACTCATCTGGTTATCCACAGTGAGCAATGGAATTTGCACAATGCCATCCATTTGTGGTCTAGTCAGCAGAGAATACATGAGTACTGGCAAAGTATGCCAAGGGTGCCCATGTGTTGCTTCATTATGCGACGGATGCACAGAACCCGACTTGGCTTGTGGCCATCCAGATGAGGAACACATATTGGCAAAGATCGTGTCTAGTGGGCGGTGGTCTGTACATGTAATCTTGTCACTGGATGATGGAATGTATAGGTCCAATACATGTGTGGATGTGTCCATGGGATAATATAGCTGTATGGAATCCAATGGATTAGAATGGACAGCACTTTGTGGACTGATAAGGGTGTGTGGATATAATCTGTGGCTGGCTGTGGCATCCAATGAGTGGTGGGCATGTGTCATTTCAGTGGAATCAGAATAGATATACTCCTCCCCTGGATGAGTTCAGTCCTTCATCCACAAACTAGCCTTTTACAGCATTCCAACCTATATGTTGTCATGTTTGTGTCCAGCAGGGTCTAGCAGGCCCTGTACTTGATGCCCCTTGTGCTCTTGCAAGAGTGAAATCTTGTGTGGAAGGTGTGTTGGGGTTCAGGGTGCTTGTGTAAGATGAGCCCAGAGAGTGCAATTTCTTGTTTGGGAGAGCAGCAGAATTCAGTGCATGATCCATATCTAAAGCTGTGTGTGAGTATCACCTTTCTTTCCACATAGCGCCATGAATGGGCATGGGTCATCCAGACAGATCTGTCTGTGTGGGATTGTATACATGAGTTGGTGTTTGGTTTGTGAACACAATGCATCATGTGTGCTCATTTGTAGGATGGTTCTATTGAAAGAAATGGTGTGGTTTGTCATGTCCTTGGGCTGGTCTTGTGTCCCACTTATCACACTTGGGCTCATTGGCGATTAGGATGCCTGTCATGGTGTGGTTTGGGTTCTTTGCTTGGTTTTTGTGCTCTAATCCGTGTTGCTTTAGGATGCTGTAATTGAGAAAAACAAAGACACCAGCAGTGAATGCAAAGAATGCAAGAAAAAGGTCCCAGCATGGATCATTCCTTGTGCTTGGTGATCTGGATGTTCTGTGCATGGTAATGTGATCACTGCTTGGGTGGGCCACCCTTGTCGATAGGCTTACTCTAGACAGTACAACAAAGTATAGATGACTGTTGGTTTGAGCAATCTCTGTGGCCTTCTCACATGATATCCAGACTTGTAAAGCCTCTACTTGGGAATGCATCTAGGTATAGCCCATGTGGGATGTCTGTTTTGGGCTCTCTTGAATACCTGGGGATTAGACTGTTGACCAATCTGCTGAAGCTGTGTGCTCTGAGCTATCTATCAACAACATACTTCTGGCTGGTTAGGATATGATCATCACAATTTGACCTGAAAGTGAATGAACTCGCTGGTCATGTGGTTACAACTCAGGACCACAGTTCACTCAGCCTTGGTGGATTTTGATCTGGTGGAGAGGAGGCATGTGGTGAGGCTGACACCTCAAGCTGAGGTGCCCATCCTGGCCATTGTGTAAATAGAGTGCTGTCAATTCAAGTGGATTGTGCATTGTATGTATGTCATGCATTGACTCATGTTTCACACTTGTATTGACATGACCCCTGATCATTTTGCCTTGGCTAGTTGACATTGACAACTTGAAGAAATTGTGATATGTGCTGTGTTTCCAAGGCATGTTCCTCTACTGGTCCACAGTTCCTGGCTTTTCTGAACTAAGCAAATGTCATGTAGTCTTGGAAGTCTGAAGTGACATCCACTGGGGAGTCAAACCATACAGACCCAGAGATTGATTTCTAAGTAACAGCCTCCAGGCCACTGCTGGCACAAAGAATGATTGTGCTTTCATTATAACACTAGTTAAACAAACATTTACATGGCATCAAAATTTGATGCCAAGGTACCCAGTGCCTTCAAGTTGACTATTGTGGCAGTTTGTAGATTGGTTTTCACAGTGGTGGGCATCACAGGAGGTTGAAACATGAGCGATTTTAGAGCACAGTAGCAGGTTTACCTCAGCAAATGAACAGTTAGTAGTTGTCATGGCCTAGCCTATTTATTGCGAAATGAAAGAACATTACTATTATGGTACACTGCCCATTTTTCATCAAAGCAGCAATTCATGAAGCATTGACAAAGTTGGTAACTTGAATCTGCAACATACTAATTACAACTGGCCATGTCCATACTATTGTACACAATATTTACTAATTCCTGTTGTGTATGCTGCTGTATGATAATATGCATATGAATGATTAAAGGGGGAGTATTATAATCAAGTTGAGTTAGAGGATCATGCTTAGTGTTGGCATCTCGATCGAATAACAGGGGTCCTGCAATTCGCGTTCACGGATGCGTTGTCTTGCGTTGAGCCTATTCAGTGGTGAACACAATGATGATGGGGTCAAAAGCATGATGCAGTGGGGCTTACACTGCGAGAAGGGAATTTGTATAACCTAGGTAAGATGGTGTGAGCTCCATGATGGTGGCCCGGGCAGTGAGCATTTCAGACGGGCTTACATTGGCTAAGGACAATAGCTGGGATCCCAACCCAGTAGTGCTCGCTCTGAACGACGTACTTTGATATTATGGTTAACGCAATGCATTGTGACCACAAAAATGGAAAATAGCAATGACCCACCACAACAGCGACTGTGACAGATATCAAGCTAAGAAGAAAATGCTAGTGAGCTACAATGCAGATACAGATAAGCTGACTTACCAGGTCATTGCACCCATGTTCACAAATATTATAACAAGAGCACGAATGGAGTTGGTCCGGCGGAGCTCTGATCTCCACAGGCACTTGAAAATTGTGACTGTGATTGTGATATCACACAGGGTGCTCACACCTGCAGCAGTGGGTACAAGCTAGTAGCAGCAAAAGATCATCAAATCATCCATTGTGATCATACAATGATTCCCATACTGGTGTCATGTAAAGAAACTCAATTGTCCCGTTTAGTATCCTGACACAGGAGAACGATAAGATTTAGTGAGGGCGAAGGACAAAATTTACGAACGTTTGGATGGAGACCCCTGGTTTGCGAGTCACAGATGTATGGATAAGTAAACTGCCAGGATGATTGAGGTGAAAATACAAACATGTTCCAAGACCTGGAAGAAAATATTACGACAATGAATGTGGGCAAAATGGAAATTGCCCACCAAATTGTAAGACTGCAAGGAGAAACTATAGGTGGTAAGATGACCTCTGTATCAAGACCATGTTGAACGACCTACCGCGACCAAGGTGATGCTTCTCCTGAAGCCAGAAACTGACAGGAGTTATAATGTAGCTCCTTCATGGAAGAAAACAGCCTACTTATCCAGATTCGATGGGAATAAAAGCTGAGCCATGTACATTCAGTACAATCAGCATAATCCTGAGTTAACACGAACCTTTGTACTGCAAACGTAATTATGTACTGAAGGGGTTTCTTTGATGAGTCTCAAAACTTGACAAGTAATTAAGCCTCACATTCACTGGAACACCGACCTTGACAGAATATTGTCAATGTGAGTTCACATCCAATACAAACATTCGAATACCCACATATCCCCCCCTTAAATTTGGTGAAAACCATGATCAAATAGAAATTATCAGAGACCCGCTCACCACGGTAGATCCATTGTACATGATTTGGCGTCACTTCTATGACACCGGATTAGCAAGACCCAGTAAAATTGATTAGCTCCAATCAAGTGAAGGATATTAGAGATGCTAGAAAAAAGTCATGCATAGACCAGAGGCACAACCAAGGACTAACAAAATCAGAAGTACCTGTACTATCGTACTTAGTTTCGGATGAACATGCAAATTCAAATGAGCCTACAAACCAACAACTTGATCGCAACAGGATCATTTGGAAAAAACCACGCATAGTAGAACGTTTGAGCTAAAGAGGCTCCATACATTCTGTTTTGACTGTGAATGTTAGGGGAACAAGATCGAAACGGCGATACACACAAATCCGAAATACTCAGTCCTGGACAGCGTAGGATTAATGCCAATAATTTTTTCAGCAAGAGTTGAAAGGAAAGTCTCCTACCGATCAGCCCTGGCCCCCAAGCAGACGACACGGGATTGTTAGACATGCCAGTGATAGAGGTAAGCACCTTTGGTCACGTTGACAATGTTGCTGAAGGAATTGGAAGGTTAGAAATGTGAGAGCGGTAAACCACTGATGGCATTAGTAATGGTGTCTAGGGTCGGCTTGCCAAGGTCCAGGGTCGGCTCAGGCCAACTTGCTCTGTATGTACTAGTAGTAGTAGTACTACTACGGCCGTGCCCGTACCTTGCTCATTGTAAAATATTGGTTCTGCTAACATTCGCCAGTTTGCACTGGCAGTTGGTTTACGACTTCAGTTGTTTGACAGCGATGACGGGACAGCAAGAGAAAGTATAATAGAGATGTGGACCACAAATTTGTGGTAGCATAATGCCATAAGTAGTAGTTGAGGACACCTCGTTGGGTTTTCCAAGCAGTCAAAAAGTCGACTTTTTGAAGTTTTCCTCGCTCTTTTTGGAAAGTGTCCCCAGATTTGAGCATGTTTTGACCAATCAGAGCCCTCAGAGAACTAGGCCGCGAATGGCGACGGCGGTGAAACACGTCGACCAGGAAGGCCAATGGACCCACCAAGCAGTGCTAACGACAAAGTCGAGAGCGCAAAGACGTCAGAGGCTGAGGAAAGGCTGTGGGAGATCGATGAGTCGATGAGAGGCCGTGACAATGAAATGCGTCGACCGGATGGGCCGACAGACTCACCAGAAGCAGCAGAGGAAGCTGCACAAGTGACGGATGGCGGATATGGTGAAGCGCGTCCACCCGAACCCATACAGGTTGAACCGGGCGGCCACACCTCAGACCGACATGGCAAACGTGTCGTGTACAGATGCAACGACGCAAGGGCAGACGGAGAGGTTGGGACAGCGCACCGAAACGTGTCGAGCGAGAGGGAGAGCAGGCGGATCCACCTAGATGTGTCGATTGAGGGGGAGCGCACGGATGCGTCCTCGTATACGCAATCGACGACGGCTGATGACGAAGACAGTCAGCATATGCGACAGGATGGACATGACATACCTGAAGCACCGCCCGAGCCACCTACACCACCTAACAAGCCTCTAGACCGAAGGGACGACCCTAAGAGCTTTGAGCTCGAGGGGGAGTATAGCGCATCCACAAGCTGTGAAGTCAGATGCACCACAGCCGAAATGGACGCATCACGAGCGTCAGCGGGTGAGGATGACCCGAGAAACCGTCCTACAAAGGCGCAAAACGCATCAGTACCAGCAGACAAATATCTGCAGCAGACGCCAGAAGGGTACTCACCAGGACGAGCTCGAGACGGGACGAGCACACCAGCATGGCAAGTGGGTGGATCAGGGGTACCAGAGGGCACTGGGGACGACGGGAACTGGCAGAAGAACCTGGAAAACGGGTTAGCACGTGTCGAAGAGCAGCTGGAACGGAAGGATGAGAACTCATCTTCCTCGGCACCACGCATCCCAGACGACCCGGCACACAATGCGGACGTACCTAAGGGTTACCACAAGTCTCGGGAACCTTCGGATATCCACGGAAACGAGCGCGGCGATGGCGCGAACGCGCTGTATCGAGACAACGCCCTAGAAGGTTCTAGAGGGCAATCAGTCAATCAGAAGATCCGCAACGAAGAAGGGACTTACCGGATCGATACCAACGGTCCATACCATGTCCAGGATAACCCCGCGATCCACCAGGATGAGCGCAACATAGGTGTGAAGGTGCTAGCACGAGTTACAGGGCCAGGGGGCCAACTGGGGAGAGAAGTGAAAAAGAGACCCGACCACAACGAGTCGACTTACCGGATCGATGCCAACGGTCCACACAGAGTCTAGCCATGTCAGGAGAATGCTGGCAGCGAGCGTGACGTGGATGCGGACGCGCAAACACGTGTTAGAGGGTTGAGGGGGTCACCAGGCCACAAGGGCATGTCGGGACGAGATGGCGACGATGGAACGCGTCGTATCGACGCAGATGGACACCAGAGCAGTGGGAGAGGCTGCCGCATGGACGACAGAGCGAGCAGCACGCGCTGCGAGTCGACACGACTCGAAACGGAGCCGCTGGCTGAGGACGGTACAAGTCAGCACGAGCAACCCGAATACGAGGCAGCGCACACACCTGGGCCACCCATTGCACCCACCAACTACCACAGACGCCCTAAGGACCATCCGAACCTGGAGGCCGACTACAACGACCAAGATAAGTCAGTCAAGCCCGAGCACTTACCAAGGCTGAATGCCACATCGGGACTGCTTTGGACGCATCAAACGCGTCGTATATAACCTATTTACATCAGTAGAAACCATCAGAGGTGGACTACACACCTAGACGGACGCTACTGAGCCGAGGAGATGGGAGGGCACACCTAGTACGAGACATGACTTACCAAATTAGGAAGTTTTGCGAGCGGACTGCGACGCGGCTCGAACAGACTACCTATGGACTCGAGGAAACACATTCATTGGGACATCTACATAGGTATTTCATTTATTACCTACTCACCTTCATTTCTGCCTTCGAGGCAATCATTTTCGCCCTGGCTTCATGCTTGAGGGGGAGTGTTGGAATTTATTTCCATATTTGGTGGATTACATAAGTAGCAATGGGCAATATCCATGGCAAAACCTGCTAAGAGCCAGGACGGATACCGGCTACACGCCCAAGTTAAAATAATGTCTCATAGACAGTAAGAAAAGCTGATATTGCATTTATGTTTGTTAAACATACATTTGACCTTTTCTGTCTGACATTGATCTATCATTATAATAAAGGTAATCACTGCATCTGGGTACAGATGAACTATTCTCATCATATAAAAGATTTCAAGGTGGTCTCCTCTTTCGTGAGACAGATATCAGGGATAAAATAGATAGCCTACAAAAGACTAATGTATCAATTTTGTCAGTCAATAGTGTCGAACTACTTAGTATTAGCTACTACAGTTAGTGTGAGACTTACATCACATAAGTACTATACAGTAGCTACTAGCCCCTGTAGTATATATAGGGAACCGAGTCCGCCTCGGATAATAACAACGAGTTTACCTCTTGTCCCTAGACCACCATCTGTCTACCAGCAGGTGAGTTGGGCTTCCTCCCACATATACTGCTCAACAGGTTATGAGCCCTGGGTAGCAATTCCTTCCGAGCAGAAACGCCAGAAAGGAATACCCAACTCTGCCTGCGGCACTGTCCAGAGTGGCTACATGCCATCAGTGACACTTGAGAGCGAGTGGTTAACACCATCACAGTTCTGACAACTTGTTGCAGAACCACTCTCAATCCCCATAATGTCTGACAAAGTCAAAGACTTCGTTCTGATCCTTTCCGGCCCCAACTGGAAGGACTGGAACCGGAAGGTCGAGGACTACTTGCGCTCCAAGAAGCTCTGGCAACCCGTCATGATGCGTGGCAAGCCCACAGCAGCCACCGATGGATCAAACCAGAAGGACCTTGATGAATGGGACGACCTTGATGATCAAGCCCTAGGTATGATCTGGCTCCGAGTCTCGGAAGCGATCCGAGACAAGATCAAATCCTTTGGTACCACCCTCAAGACTCTCAGCTTCTTACAAGCTGAATACGGTCACCCTGGTATTGCTATTACCTACTCAAAATTCAAGGCCATCATGTCTCTCAGCATCCTGACTGACTCTCATCCTGGTCCTGCTTTTGCCACTATGGCATCCAAATTTTCCATCCTCAAATCACACAGTTACAGTATCTCTGACAAGGTGCAGGGCATGATAGCCCTCTCTAAGCTACCATCTACTATGGATGTTGTTGCACAGCTACTTGCCAACACAGAGCTTGCCACCACCACCATCACCTCTACCACCACTTTCAGCACTTCCACTTCTGGAAGTGGAACACAGTCATCCACTACCACCACATCCACCAGCTCACCTCCCTCTCTCACTCTCAAGCATGTTGAACGTGCAGCTATTCTAGCATGGGACAGTGTCATGCACATCGCCATCGTGGTAATCACGATCAATCCACACAGCAGCTCTCTGCCATGAAAAAGAAAGGTCGTGATCAGTTGTTTTAGCAGCAGCAGCCATCCCTGAATGGCAAGCAGCAGTCCCAGCTGTCCTCAAATGGCTCCAATGGACAGCCGTCTCAGAGCGGCACATCTAAAAAGCGTAGTCCGGAAGCGCAGAAATGCTGTCAGGACAAGTGACAGGGCCATCACCATGGTCACCTGCTCACAAGTGCTATCAGTGTACCCACTGTGACACACAGTGATGGTCCTGAGCCTGCCGTCGACCCTCAATGCCTTGCTCACATATGTGGTACAATGGACTATGGCGCCCCTGCCTTTCCATATACCAAGTGTGCTATATCACTAGCACGCAGGATGGACATGACACCTACACCTCAGATGATACACCATCTTAATTCACTTGTCACCAATCCCACATGTGTGTTGACATCCACAGGCCCGACCTGCACTGGCACGATGATCTCCCCGTCCCTACTTGAGCGTATCTGCTTCTGGCCACTTCCAGCCACTTCCGAACCACTTCCGGACTCGGAAGCACCCACTTCTGGTTCGGAACCACACTTCAACTCAGAAGCAATTGCTTCCGGTCCAGAACGCCTCTCTGTGTCAGAAACACTTCATTCTGGCTTGGAAGCACTCATTTCTGGTTCTGACCACCTTTCCAGTTCGGAAGTAACCCATTCCAATTCGGAAGCAACCCATTCCAATTCGGAAGCAACCGCTTCCAGTCTGAAAGCAGCCACTTCCAGCTTGGAACTCCTGGAACGTTCGGAAGCAGCAGAGCCATGCACAAGTGCAACCATGTCCCTCATTGAACATATACAGTGTGACATGCCATACACACCCTTCAATGACTCCATCTCAGTGTCAGACAACATGTCACAGACTGATTTGGAAGAACTCTACGGGCTGTACATCTGCGACAGTGCCATTGAGGGGGGGTCAAGTGGTAGCGTCAATGCCAACTGTCACGGA
>JBBPTX010000866.1:0-15129 GCA_038094595.1 Pulveroboletus aff. annulatus | reverse complement strand
AAATGCTGATCATACCACAACAAACTGACATAGATCAGACCAACAAATGAAAAAGAGTACTTCAATTTGTGGCATGCACAGCTTCGCAATGTCGTTGAACGAATCATCGGTGTCATCAAAGCTCGGTTTCGCATACTCGTCATCCCAGCTCAGTACGCGATGGGTGTCCAAGCACGCATTCCTCCCGCACTCTGTTGTATCCACAACATCATCCAGCGTCATGATCCAGACAGCGTGTTTGCTGACATGAGCCCAGAGCTGGGCACAGACCTGGATCCAGGGGTGGACGACAGTATTGTATTTGGGACTCTAGCTACTGGTTATATCACAACAGCTCAGCGTGGTGAAATGGAGTGAAAGCAGGAGCAAATTACGAGGGAACTTTGGGATGATCACATCCAATACGTGCATAGTGGTGGAGGGGACGAATGATTCACTATTGTCACTACAAAGTATGTACAAGTAGGCTACATCTTCATCGAATTGTACTCTGCAAGACGCTTTTTAATCCAACCGTGTCTAAGTCTGTCGTCACTATCAGGAAACATCACAAGAAGAAGATATGTATCGACAAAATCGTTACTTGTTCCTAGGATATTGAGCATCGTAACCATCTCATCTGTCATAAAAAAAGGCCTCTCATGCTCCAGCAAGGTCTTCCTGGCAAGAGCACGCCTTTTGGTGAGCGTGTTCTCGGTAAGCTGCTTATGGGCAGCTTGAGTTGCCATAGTGGCAGGCTTTGCTGCAGAGATCTGGATCACACGTTCCATAAGCTCCATATTTGCTTGGAATGTGGTCTGGAGTGCCAAGATGTCTTCCCGAAGCCCAAGGATGGGAGCGGTTTGTTGTGTGGCACACTGCTTTCGACTTCCAGATGAAACACCACTGACTGTAGATGGAGGGGCAGCTACAATCGACGAATCCAAGACATCCACATCAGCCTTTTGCTTATTGGAAGGCTCAATGCGGGCAGAGATGCTTGATGATGGTTTGATGGAGCTCATAGCTGAGCCAACAAATGAAGATGGGGCTGATGGCGGTGAAAAGGGTGTGGGGGTGGTGGGAGATGGTAGTCATCAAATCAGCTATAGCGACCACCACCAGGGACCCTTGAATATTGGCAAGGGGGGCAGTCTTGTAGGCGCCTTTGGCTTTCGACGGCATAAGGATTTGCATCTTCTCATAGTGTTGCCAACCTTTCTTCTTGAATTTGGCTGCTCCTTCCATAGTCTAGCCAAAAATAAATATTCATCAGTGCCAAGAAGCAAAAGATAACCAGTGTTACGCGTGGCCGTGGGTATGGTCGCGTGTAGACCTACTAACGCCTAGTAGGGTCGAGGGAGTCGGTCGTTCGTTTATATGACGACACTTGAGCCAGCCGTGGGGATGCTGGGTCTAAGGTACTGTCAAGGGTGTTGACAGTTCGATGGATAACTGCTGCCTAGCTTGACAGTCGGGTCAAAGGTTTCAGAGGTAGATGCATGAAGACAGGTGAGCCGTAGTGCGAAGTGCTCACTTAATGGTAGAGCGAAGACTCAAGGAGTAAAGGCAGTAGATTGCTAGTACTAACTAGGTGACAAGCCATAGGTAGAACTAAGCTAAGGAAAGAAGGAGACGACTCTGTTGAAGGGTTTATATAGTGAAGTAAAAGCGTGACAGTTACGTGTCACAGTAATCAAGGGCCAGCATGGGAAGCGGCGTTAGAAATAGAAAGCCAATGGCAAAACCACGCATGAGAAAGAAACATTAAGGGCCGGTGCATACGGCGTGTGAAGATCAGAAGGTAAGGAGTACCTGCGCGGTGGAGGAATAAGCACGCTTACGAGATGTATGGAATGTTGTAGAACGACGTGGAAGGAATGAGTTTAAGCGTGAGAAACGGAAAGAATTAGTCCGATATTGATAAAAGAGAAAAAGTGTTCGTCCTGCGAGCAAGTCATAACATTACCCCCTTAGTAACCCGAAGCTACGGCAAGGATTCCTTACAAGTCCCGAAAAGCAGGTCCTGGGGAGCCTGTGATGTTGGCATAGCCGATATCGTCCAGTTCATCTCCATCCTCATAAGGAGAAGGGGCGCGAGGAGAGGATGGCGCGGGGTGGTAAGACTGTTGAGAGGAGGAGGAGGAGTGACGAGAGGTTCGGCGAGGAGTGGCTCGATGGACGATTTGTCCGTTGCAGAATGCGGCTTGGGGGTGGTGAGGTGTGGACATGGAGGAGGATTGGGCGCAGGGAGAAGTGAGGCAAGAGGCAAGAGGACGAGAGGATCCCGGGCAACGGGCGAGAGAATGACCAGGTGCTTGTCGTCGGCAGCCCGTGCAGACATATTGTCGACAGGATAACTGGGTATGCCCAAGATAGTGGCACTGGAAGCACCATTGATTGAAGCAAGGATGGCTAGGGTATACACGATCTCTGCCATTTCGTCCTGTCCACCAGTCGTTAAGTATTTGCCTATGAATAGGCGATCCATCCCGTAAGACTTCATTGCCAAGTCCTCGACCTGCAGCGGCAAGATCTCGGAAGTGGTTGTCGACGTCGAGGAGGAAGGAGTCATAGCCCATTTGAAAGGCGTGTGAGTATGACTGGTAACGCGCGTGATAGATAAAATCCTGCATGGTCCTGCCAAGCGTGGTGTGAGGAAAAACCAGGCCAGAGCCAGAGACGAAGGTGGCGATGTGGTTTAACTGCATTGCGGATTCGAACCAAGTAAAGATGGGCAAATCATCAGAAGAATAAATGCTAATAGGAACCTGAAGGCGGTCATCAGACATGAGGGAATGAAAGCGAACATAATGCTCATCGGAAAACCGTTCCTCCCGAATCCTGCTGGTGTGGCAGTGGCTAGAGACATCTAATGGGACCTGAGAGTCCCATCCCGAATGGGCGACAAGTGAGTTCGAGCTAGGCGCGCAGACAAGCTGAGGGCGGTGGACACCTAGGAATGAGGGAGGTCCGGGAGAAGGTTCCTGATGGGGCAGAGGTGTAAACGATGGCGAGGACTGGATCCTGCCAGAGATGGGGAAGACATGGGACTGGGGAACATCGCCAATAAGAGTGGCGAAGTTGACAGGTTGTGGGGCGGCGGGGCGAGTAGGAGAGACCCTCTCGGGGTTGGCAGAGGGAAGACGGACTGTGCTGGGGTTGGTGGATGGTGCAGCAGCTGGGGTGTCGACATTGGTGAATTCAATAGCCATGAGTAGTAAGTGGAGAGGGTTCATCAGCGGCGTGGTGGGTGAGCGGATGCAAGAGAGAAGGCGCGGGGGTGACGTCTTTTATAATCTTCTAATAACTCCGACGAATGTTTCAAGTTCCACTTGGGTTCCCATGATTCTTCTTCGGCAGAGTACCCTTTCCATCGGATCAGATATTGATGGGCCAACAGCATACCTCGGTGCCGTACGATTTGTTCTATTTCATATTCCTCCTGTCCTTCAACAAGATCCGGAGGCAGTGTAGGGAAATTCGGGCCGTGTATGTCGTTTTCACGATAGGGCGATAATAAAGAAGCGTGGAACGTGTTGTGGATCTTCCACATTCGTGGGAGTCAGAGGCGATAGGAAATGGGGGAGATGACGTCAGAGATAACGAAGGGATCTTCACGTTTTGTGGCAAACTTCGGATCTTGGACGGACCTCTTAAGGTTCCTGGCTTCTAGCCAAACTCGCTGTCCTTTCTCAAAAGGTACGAATTTTGACTTGGATCTGGACGCCATGACTTGTCACGCAAGTTCATGGGATGCGAGGGCTTCCTCTTGCAGGGCAATGAGTTCCTTGAGACGGGATTCAACGGTGGGAATGTTGGTTTCGGCGATCACTGAGGGAAGGGCACGGGGTTCATATCCCATCATGAGGTAAAACGGGGATTTGCCGGTGACGGAGTGGGGGTGGTGATTGTGGGTGAATTTGGTGTGGGAGATGTGGTCGGACCAAGTAGAGGGGTGGTTTCCGCAATAGATATGAAGATAAGTCTCGACTTCTTGGTTTACGCGTTCAGTTTCGCCATCGGTCTGAGGGTGATACGCAGTGGAAAGGGAAAGATCATAGTTAAGAAGACGGCCAAGTTCTTTGGCAAAGGTGGAGGCGAACTGCGGTCCTCGATTGGAGATGACTTTCTCGTAAAGCCCGAAACGGAGATAAACTTTATGGAAAAAGAGCGCTGCTACGCCCTCGGCGGTAATTGTCTTCTTCGTGGGGCAAAGAATTACCCCCTTAGTAAGGCCGTGGTCCACCACGACCAATAATGAGTCAAACCCCCCAGATAGCAGGAGGTCGGTGATGAGATCACAGGAAATCTGCTGGAAGGGGCGAGAGCATGAGGATGGGATGGGAACGGGCAGAGGAACCATGGGGTGAGTATTTGCTTTGTTGCGCTGGCACACGGCACAGCTTTCAACATAGGACCGAACAAAGGAGGCAAGGCCCGGCCATCAAAATTCAGAAGCGACGAGTTGACGGGTTTTAAGGTAGCCGGGGTGACCGGCGGAGTCATGGTCATGGGAGCATTGAACGACAGCGCGGTGAAGGTCACGGTCGGGAGGGACATAGATGCGTCCCTGGTACTGGAGGATGCCATCGGAGTATTGCCAGTCGGCTAGGCGGGAACGGAGGGTAGGGGGAAGGGAGCCGTCGAGTTCCTGGAGTTTATGGAGGACGAGGTCATCAGAGGAGGAGGCGGAGGCGATGTGATTGGAGAGCGCAGAGTCGATAATGCGGACAAAGAGGGCATCAGGGAGGAGAGTGACGCCAATATTGTCAGAGTCGGCACGGGGAAGGAGGTCCGGACGACGAGAGAGGGCATCAGGACCGGCGAGTTGAGTGCCGGAAACATGGGTGATTGAATAGTCATAGTTGGCGAGGTCGAGGAGCCATCTGGCTTGGCGACGATTGAGATCTTGGGGGCGGCGGAAGTACGTGAGGTTCTTATGATCGGAGAAGACTTTGACGGGAAAGGGAGAGCCATGGAGGTATTGCCTCCAGGCTTTGAAACCGCGTATAATGGCCAAGAGCTCCTGATTGTGGATGTCGTAGTTGCGTTCTGAGGAAGAGAAAGATTGAGATAGGTAGGAACAGGGGTGCCAGTCCCCATTGGCATCTGTTTGTAACAAGATACCACCCGACGCGTACTTGGAAGCATCTGTGGCCATGGCAAAAGGGCGAGAGATATCAGGCATGAAGAGGATGGGCTTACGAAGGAACAACTCTTTGAGTTGCTCGAAGGCCGTTTGCTGAGCGGTAGTCCAGGTCCATGGCATAGTCTTCTTGATGAGGTCGATGAGCGGGCAGGCGATGTTGAAGTAGCCTGGAATGAAGCGCCGATAGAAATTAGCAAACCCTAAGAAGGATCGAACGTCTTTGACTTTCTGTGGCGTAGGCCACTTGGTGATTCCGTCTAGTTTGACGGGGTCCATAGCGAGTTGACTTTCTTTCACAATCATCCTGAGGTACTCGACTTCGGGGACGGCGAATTGACATTTTTCCAATTTGAGGTGGAGGTCGAGTTCCGTCATCCGTTGAAGGACACAGCGAGTGCGTGCAGTGTGAGTGGCATTGTCTGGGGAAAAGATAAGAAGGTCATCCATGTAGATTACTAACCACCCTTCTGCGATCATGTCACAGAAGGAATCGTTCATGAAACGTTGAAACGTTGCTGGGGAGTTAGTCATACCGAAGAACATAACCATGGGTTCGAAGAGCCCTTTATGGGTAAGGAAGGCACCTTTCCATTGGTGTCCATCTTTGATACGTACGTTGTTGTACCCCCAGCGTACGTCGAACTTGGTGAACACACGGGCGCCTTTGAGTTTGTTGAGGAGGTCTGAGATCAAAGGTAGTGGATAGGCGTCGCGGATAGTGTGTTCATTGAGGTACCGATAGTCTTGGCAGGGGCGTAGTTTTCCGTCTTTCTTTTTGACGAAGAAAAAGGGGGATGCTTGAGGGGAGTTTGAAGGGCGAATCTTGCCGGCGGCGAGATTTTCATCTAGGAAGTCTTCGGTTGCCTTCTTCTCATCCAAAGTAAGTGGATAGAGCTTGCCGATCTTCGGGGTGAACGAATCTTTGACATTAATTTCATGGTCGTAGGGTCTAGAGGGGGGAAGAGAGTCGGCGGATTCTTTGGCGAAAACTGGGGCGAAATCTTTATAGATATCGGGAAGCATGACTTCTGGTTTGGCTTTTTCTGTGGCAGCCGCGAGTTCTGTGGTGGTGGTAAGCTTGGCGACAAGCTTTAGGTGTGTCTGGTGATAACGGGATCCCGCTTTGAGGACCCTTTGACAAGAGTTGACATAGAGCACTCGTCGAACATAGAGGTTTCCGTCTGGTAAGTCGAGGAATGTAGAGAGAGTATGATTGGGAATGGTTTCGACCAAGACATGGCGAGGTGGTCTTGCAGGGGGTGCGCGAGGTTGGGCGTTGTTATGTCGTTTGAGGTCGGCGACGTGGATGTGGTAGAGGGAGGCAGATTTGTCTACCATTTCGGGGATGCTGATTGTCTGTGTTGACCAGTCAATGGAGGGGTTCGTAAGTTTCAGCCAAGGCATCCTGAGAATTACGTTCTCAGACCCGCAGTGTAGGACGTGGAAGCGTATGTGCTGAGCGACGCCGTTGATGTTGGTAAAAAGAGAGGTGGTGTAGCGAATAGCTCCCTTGGCGTTGGGAGTTTGATCGACATTGTTGACAGGGATAGGCGTTGGAAGTTTATCGAGGGGAAGGCAGTGTTTTCAAGCGAAGTCCCAATCAAGGCAGTTGATATCGGTGCCACTATCAATAAGGGCGCGGGTGTCGACGGTTTTCATGGTGTGCGAGGGGTCGATGAGTTGGAGAGGAATACGCATCGATTTCTTGGACGTAGATACAAGTTGTTACAAATTGATTTCGTGAAACTAACTTTTTCACATTTTTCCTTTTATCTTATCTTATCACACCATGATCTTATCTAAGATCACTCCTTTCTCTAAACCCTACATCTTCTATCCGATTAGATTAGATATGATGTCACCATGACATCACAGGTCTAGGTGCCTCACCTCATATGCCTTACTTTAATTCCCTTACTCTAGACCTACCTTCACTCATTCACCCTTCCATTCTTTCATATTTATACCACACCCTAGCCAGCATGTACACTGCCCTGCTCCACACATATGTCATACCCTTTACCATACCCTTCACCCAGCTGACTTAGAACACTTGTATCTCCTATTGTACTACTAGTATAAATATACTGGAACACTTGGGGATGCTTCCCTAAGTTGTTCCACCTGTTTACCTCCTACTCTTGCCCAAGTTGGATCTAGCTCCACTTGTGAACGTAACGTCACAGCAAGTCGTCTCATCTATTCCCCGAATAATTGAGCAACATTGAGAGATCATCCTTACACTTCCCAATTCATCTTATCCACTTTCCCCTAAGCTGATTAGATATCTTGTCTCGCTCCTTGAATAGATAAGATCTCGTTCAGCTACCTCACTTCAGTCATACGAAGAGAGTAGTCGCTTCACAAGTACAGGTGCACACGTAAGAGGAACTACTGACGTCGAGGCAGCGTTCCGTTTTAAAAATCCAGGGAGGTGATGGTGACGCGAGACACCTTAGTTTCTTCATCGTCGTCTTCGTTGTCAATCTCTTGCAGCTGAGGGATTTCTTCTTCGTCCTCGGCTTCGGCTTCTTCGACCTTCCGAACGGTTTTCTTCGGCCTGGGGGTGTTCGAAGTAAACGTGGGGCAATTGGTAGCCCGATGTCCTTTTTGCCGACAACGGAAACATCTGCCTTCCTTGCAGCATTGTTCTCGTTCGGTGGGGGTGAGACGTGGGAGGCGGACGGTGTCAACGTCCATCGTGTTGGGATCTTTGGCGGGGGTGGGGGTGGAGTACTGATGATACGTGTGGTGGGTGGGAGTCTTGTGGCAGGCAGCGATTTCTTGAGCGCATTCCATGTGGGTTTGGAAGGTGACCGCCTTCTTTAACCAGGCTTCTATAGTGGTGGGGACCGTTTCCATAGCTAGGATACGGCACATGAGGGCGTTGGGGATAGCGGCTGAGTAGTAGCTGATCAGGACGTTGTCATTGGTGATGCCGGCGATGGCGCAGTGATTTTGGAACTGAGCGTTATACTCAGTGAGTGAAGGGGAGTACCCGCCGTTCTTTGTGGTGGTCATGCGAGTGGTGGTGAGCCAGGCAATTGCATTGCCAATGGTGTCATAGTGTTTGAACGCCAAGATAAAGGCGTCGCGGAAGTCGGACCAAGACCCCATATTTATCGAGCCATCGGCTGTGATTTTTGAGGATCGAAAGGTGTTGGCCCATGTGAGCGTGGGACCGTGGGTCATATAGGAAAGCGCAAAGGCGATGCGCTTCGGGTCGGAGGTGTAAACCTCAGTGTTGACATTGAGGTAGAAGGCGACGGAGTCAAACCATTGTTTGGCTGTCTGATAGTTGCCATCATACTTTTCTGGGGTGCCGATGTGAAGTTCAAGGGGTTTCGTGGTCATAGTAGGCGAAGGAGGACGAGGGAGTGGGGGAAAGATGTGGCCAGTTTGGCGTCTGGGTGTCGGAGACGGGGGCGTCTGAGGGCGAGGTATCTGCACAGAAGCAGAAAAACTGTGGGCAAGGTCGCGAGTGGCGAGTTCTTCGTCTGAGTCCAATAAAGGCTCGTCGGGGTCTTTGTCCCAATATGCTTGGTTGGGATCGTCAGGGGTGTCGGAGGAGTCGGAGTGCGAAGTGCGCAAAGGTTCTCGGGGGTTCCAACATGGATCAGTGGTTCGAGTGTTTCGGTGAGAAGCTATGGTGGGCGGCGTACGTGATAGTACCTGAACAAGGAGATAGCTTAGTTCTTTTGTTACACGTGGCCGTGGGTGTGGTCGTGCGTAGACCTACTAACGCCTAGTAGGGTCGAAGGTTCAGTCGTTCGTGTTGACAATGACGTAAGACCAGCCGTGGGGTTACTGGGTCAGAGGTACCATCAAGGGGTTTTGACGGGTCAAAGGTAATCCGCAGTCTAGCTTGACAAGCGGTTCTAGAGTTCGAGGGCAGAGACACACGTAGGCGGTGGAGCTGAGTGCGGAGCGTTCACTTAATAGTAGAACAAAGACTAAGGAGTAAAGGGCAAGTGGATTGCTAGCGCTAACTAGGCGACAGGCCGTAGGTAGAACTAAGCTAAGGAGAAAAGGGGACGACCCTGTTGAAGGGTTTATATAGTAAAGTAAGGGCGTGACAGTTACGTGTCACAGAGCGTAAGGGCTGGCGTGGAAAGCGGCGTTAGAAATAGGAAACCAATAGCAAAACCATGCATGAGAAAGAGACGTTAAGGGCCGGCGCATTCGGCATGAGAAGATCGGAAGATGAAGAGTACCTGCACGATGAAGGAATAAGCACGCTTACGAGATGTATGGAATGTCGTAGAACGACATGGAAGGAACAAAGTTAAGCATGAGAAACGGAGAGTATTAGTCCGTTATTGATAAAAGAGAAAAAGTGTTCGTTCTGCGAGCGAATTGTAACAGTGAGCTCTTTGAGGCAGGCTTCGATGGCGGGGATATTAGTTTCGGCGATCACCGAAGGAAGGGCGCAGGGTTCGTATCCCATCATGAGGTAAAATGGGGACTTGCCGGTGACAGAATGAGGGCGGTGATTATGGGTGAATTCGGCGTGGAAGATGTGATCGGACCAAGTGGAAGGATGGTCTCTGTTGCAACTACAAGTTCTTTGCAGGCAATCACTATCTAAACGTTGAGTGGAAGAACTATCTTATGAGAGGTGCTTTTGTAGGCAGTGGACAAGAGAACTAGACTGGAGACTATGCCCCATCCAGTCTCTCTTTATATACTATTCTACATGTAGATACATGTTGTGTACCGATCTAGATATGTATCTACGTAAGTCTATCCCCTAGGCCCAACATGATCAACATGAGGAGTCGGCCTGTAACGGAGATTAATAAGTACATGAGGATACCAGCCGTTGATCTGCTGCAGGTGGGTGGAATGGAAGGTGTCAACGGTTAATTAAAGATAAGGGATCACATCACAGTGATGGGGTGACTGATGTAAGGTCTGTGATGATCACAAGGTATTAAATACGTGCTGTGATCAGTGGGACAGAAGGTGAAGAGCTGAAGGTGAAGCCCACTGGTCTAGAAGGGCCTGTAGATCCCCTGTGTCTAGGACAGTGTCTAGGTCAGGTTTTCCCTTGATAAGATAAAGAAAGTGTTCATTGCGTTCATAAGTTAAAGGATGAAAAATATATAGCTGTAACAGTCTCCACAGTAGATGCGGAGGTACTCTCGACTTCCTGGTTGACGCGTTCGGTTTCGCCGTCGGTCTGAGGGTGATACACAGTGGAGAGGGAAAGATCGTAGTTGAGGAGTCAGCCAAGTTCTTTGGCAAAGGCAGAGGCAAACTGTGGTCCCCGATCAGAGATGACCTTCTCGTAAAGGCCGAAGTGGAGATAGACTTTATGGAAAAAGAGCGCTGCTACGCCCTCGGCGGTGATTGTCTTCTTCGTGGGGCAAAGAATTACCCCCTTAGTAAGGCCGTGGTCCACTACGACCAATAAGGAGTCAAACCCCCCGGACAGCGGGAGGTTGGTGATGAGGTCGCAGGAGATCTGTTGGAAAGGACGAGAGCACGAGGATGGGATAGGAACGAGGGGAGGAGACGTGGGGTGAGTGTTCGCTTTGTTGTGCTGGCAGACGGTGCAGCCATCAACGTAAGAGCAAACAAATGAGGCCAGGCCAGGCCACCAAAACTTGGAGGTGACGAGAGAACGGGTTTTAAGGTAGCCGGGGTGGCCGGCGGAGTCATGGTCATGGGAGTGCTGGACGACAGCACGGCGAAGGTCACGGTCAGGAGGAACATAGACGTGTTCCTGATATTGGAGGACGCCATTGGAGTATTGCCAATCTGCGAGGTGCAAGTGGAAGGCGGGGGGAAGAGAGCCATTGATTTCCTGTAATTTATGGAGGACGAGATCGTCGGAGGTAGAAGCGGAGGCGATGTGGTTTGAGAGGGCAGAGTCGATGAGACGTACGAAGAGGGCATCAGGGAGGAGGGTGACGCCGAGGTTATTGAAGTCAGCACGAGGGAGGAGATCCGGACGACGAGAGAGGGTATCCGGGCCAGCGAGCTGAGTACTGGGGACGTGGGTGATCAAGTAGTCGTAGTCAGCGAGGTCCAGGAGCCAGCAGGCTTGACATCGGTTGAGGTCTTGGGGGTGGCAGAAGTAAGTGAGATTCTTGTGATCAGAGAAGACCTTGACAGGGAAGGGAGAGCCATGGAGGTATTGCCTCCAGGCTTTGAAACCGCGTATAACGGCCAAGAGCTCCCGGTTGTGGATATCGTAGTTTCGTTCTGAGGAAGAGAATGATTGTGATAAGTAGGAACAGGGGTGCCAATCCCCGTTTGCATCCGTTTGTAAGAGAATACCTCCTGATGCATATTTGGAAGCGTCAGTGGCCATGGCAAAAGGTTGAGAAATATCGGGCATGGAGAGGACTGGCCTACCGAGGAACAACTCCTTGAGTTGCTCGAAGGCAGTCTGCCGAGCGGAGGTCCAGGTCCAGGGCATAGTTTTCTTAGTGAGGTCGATGAGAGGGCGAGCGATGTTTGAGTATCCGGGGATGAATCGTCTGTAGAAATTAGCGAAACCCAGGAAGGAACGGACGTCTTTGACTTTCTGGGATGTAGGCCATTTAGCAATCCCGTCGAGCTTGACGGGGTCCATAGCGAGTTGTTCTTCCTTGACTATCATCCCGAGATATTCAACTTCAGGGACGGCAAATTGGCACTTTTCCAGTTTGAGGTGGAGGTCGAGTTCGGTCATTCGTTGGAGGACACGGCAGGTGCGTTCTGTGTGGGTGGCATCGTCTGGGAAGAAGATAAGAAGGTCATCCATATAGATTACCAACCATCCTTCCGCGATCATGTCATGGAAGGAGTCATTCATGAAACGTTGGAAGGTCGCTGGGGAGTTAGTCATGCCGAAGAACATAACCATGGGTTCGAAGAGTCCCTTATGAGTGAGGAAGGCCCCCTTCCATTGGTGCCCGTCTTTGATACGTACATTGTTATATCCCCAGCATACGTCGAATTTGGTAAATATGTGAGCGCCCCTGAGTTTATCGAGGAGATCAGAGATCAGTGGCAATGGATAGGTGTCGCGAACAGTGTGCTCATTAAGATACCGGTAGTCTTGGCACGGGCGGAGTTTGCCATCTTTTTTCTTGACGAAGAAGAAGGGTGAGGCTTGAGGGGAATTCGAAGGGCGGATCTTGCCAGCGGCAAGATTTTCATTGAGGAAGTCTTTGGTAGCCTTCTTTTCGTCTGGAGTCAACGGGTAGAGTTTGCCTATCTTGGAGGTGAACGAGTCTTTGACGTTGATCTCATGGTCGTAGGGTTTAGAGGGGGGAAGAGAATCGGCGGATTCTTTAGTGAAGACTGGAGCGAAGTCTTTATATGCGTCAGGAAGTGTAACTTTTGGTTTAGCTTTTTCAGCAGCAGCCACAAGTTCCATAGCAGTGGTGAGTTTGGCAACAAGTTTCAGGTGTGTCTGGTGATATCGGGATCCCGCCTTGAGAACTCGTTGGCAAGAGTTGACGTGGAGTGCACGTCGGACATAGAGATTTCCGTCTGGCATATCAAGAAACGTAGAGAGAGTGTGGTCGGGAACGGTTTCGACCATGACATGGCGAGGTGGTTTCGCAGGAGATGCTCTAGGTTGGGCATCATTATGCCGTTTGAGATCGGCGACATGGATGTGGTAAAGAGAGGCTGACTCGTCTACCGTTTCAGAGATATTGATCGTCTGCGACGACCAATCGATGGAGGGGTTCATGTGCCGCAACCAGGGCGTTCCGAGAATCACGTTCTCGGACCCACAATGCATGACGTGGAAATGTACATGTTGAGCAATCCCATCAATGTTCGTAAAGAGGGCGGCGGTGTACCGAATGGCCCCTTTTGCATTGGGGGTTTGATCGACATTGTTGACAGGGATAGGCGTAGGGAGTTTATCAAGGGGGAGGTGATGTTTTCAGGCAAAGTCCCAATCAAGACAGTTGATGTCTGCGCCGCTGTCGATGAGGGCGCGGGTGTCGACGGTTTTCATAGTGTGCGAGGGATCAATGAGTTGCAGGGGGATACGCATTGATTTCTTGGACGTGAATACAAGTACAGGTGCACACGTAATAGAGGGAACTACTGACGTCGAGGCAGAGTTCCGCTTCAAAAATCTGGGGAAGTAAAGGTGACGCGTGACACCTTTGGTTCTTCGTCGTCTTCTTCATCAATCTCTTGTAGCCGAGGGACTTCTTCTTCGTCCTCAACTTCAACTTCTACTACTCTCCGGACGATTTTCTTCGGCCTTGAGGTAAAAGTGGGGCAATTGACAGCCCAGTGTCCTTTCTGGCGGCAGCGGAAGCATTTGCCTTCTTTTCGACATTGTTCTCGTTCAGCGGGGGTAAGTCGTGAGAGGCAGACGGCGTCGACGTCCATGGTGTTTGGATCTTTGGTGGGGGTGGGAGCAGAGTACTGGTGATACGTGTGATGAGTAGGGGTCTTGTGACGAGCGGCGATTTCTCGAGCACACTCCATATGGGTTTGGAAGGTGATGGCCTTCTTCAACCAGTTGTCTATAGTGGTGGGAACTGTTTCCATTGTGAGGATACAGTGCATGAGGGCGTCGGGGATAGCGGCTGAGTAGTAACCGATCAAGACGTTGTTGTTGGTGATTCCAGCAATGGCACAATGGTTCTGGAACTGAGCATTGTACTCAGTGAGCGAGGAAGAATATCCGCCGTTCTTGGTGGCAGTCATGCAGGTAGTGGTGAGCCAGGCAATCACGTTGCCAGTGGTATCATAGTGTTTGAATGCCAAGATAAAGGCGTCTCGGAAGTTGGACCACGACCCCATCGAAATCGAGCCATCAGCTGCGATCTTCGAGGATCAGAAGGTGTTTGCCCATGTGAGTGTGGGGCCTCGGGTCATATAGGAAAGCGCAAAGGCAATGCGCTTCGAGTCAGTGGTGTATACCTCAGCGTTAACATTGAGGTAGAAGGCGATGGAGTCAAACCATTGTTTGGCCGTCTTGTAATTGCCGTCGTACTTTTCTGGGGTGCTGATGCGGAGTTCGAGGGGCTTGGTAGTCATAGCGGGTGACAGAGGACGAGGGATCGGAGGAAAGGTGTGGCCGGTTTGGCGTCTGGGTGTGGGTGATGGGGGAGTTTGTGGGCGAGGTATCTGCACTGAAGCAGAAAAACTGTGGGCAAGATCACGGGTAGTGAGTTCTTTGTCTGAGTCTAATAAAGGCTCGTTGGGGTCTTCGTCCCAATATCCTTGGTTGGGATCGTCGGGGGTGTCAGAGGAATCAGAGTGCGAGGTACGCAGAGGTTCTTGGGGGTTCCAACGTGGATCAGTGGTTCGAGTGTTTCAGTGAGAAGCTATGGTGGGCAGCGTACGTGATAGTACCCGAACGAGGAAGTAGCTTAGCTCTTTTGTTATGCATGGCCGTGGATATGGTCATGCGTAGACCTACTAATGCCTAGTAGGGTCGAGGGAGTCGGTCGTTCGTTTATACGACGACACTTGAGCCAGCCGTGGGGATGCTGGGTCTAAGGTACCGTCAAGGGTGTTGACAGTTTGATGGATAACCACTGCCTAGCTTGACAGTCGGGTCAAAGGTTTCAGAGGTAGATGCATGAAGACAGGCGAGCCGTAGTGCGAAGCGCTCACTTAATGGTAGAGCAAAGACTCAAGGAGTAAAGGCAGTAGATTGCTAGTACTAACTAGGCGACAAGCCATAGGTAGAACTACAGTGACTCCAAAAAGTGTTACAATGTTTGACTAAAATGCAGTGTGTGTAGTATATTGCAATCAGCTGTGGGAATTTCGCTTAGGTTATGTAAGACAAAATAAGGTTCACACTCTTGGCTATCAAATCAGTCCCTGGGTCATGTGATTTGGCTCAGGGGCTGGTGAGATATGGCCATTTCAAAACAGCAATATCATTGTAACACTTTTTGGACTTTTGGTATAAATAAAGTATTTCTGGTATATTAGTACTTGGTATAGCCTCCCTTTGCCTTGATCACTGCCTCAACCCTCCTAGGCATGCTCTCAATCAACTTCTGACACTCCTCTGC
>JBBPTX010000865.1:0-15137 GCA_038094595.1 Pulveroboletus aff. annulatus | reverse complement strand
CTGGTCATTACGTCGTCGTATACACGAACGACTGAACCCTTGACCCTACTAGGCGTTAGTAGGTCTACGCGCGACCACACTCCAGGCCACGCGTAACAAAAGAACTAAGCTATCTCCTCGTTTGGGTACTATCACGTACGCCGTCCACCATAGCTTCTCACCGAAACACTCGAACCACCGATCCGCGTTGGAACCCTCGGGAACCCCCTCGCACCTCACACTCAGATTCCTCTGACACCCCTGACGATCCCAACCAAGCATATTGGGACGAAGATCACGACGAACCCTTGTTGGACTCAGACGAAGAACTTGCCACTCGCGACCTCTCCCATAGTTTCTCTGCCTCTGTGCAAATACCTCGCCCTCAGACCCCTCCATCCCCAACACCCAGAAGCCAAACCGGCCACATCTTTCCCCCAATCCCTCGCCCTCCATCGCCTGCCATGACTACGAAACCTCTCGAACTTCGCATCGGCACCCCTGAGAAATACGACGGAGATTATAAGACAGCCAAACAATGGCTTGACTCAGTCGCGTTTTACCTCAACGTCAACGCAGACGTATATAACTCCGACCCGAAGCGCATTGCCTTTGCGCTCTCCTACATGGCCCGAGGTCCCGCTCTTACGTGGGCCAACACCTTTAGAGCTTCGAAGATCGCAGCCGATGGCTCGATTAACATGGGCTCTTGGTCCGACTTCCGTGACGCCTTTGTTTTGGCATTTAAACACTACGACACTACCGGAAATGCGATCGCCTGGCTCACCATCACCCGCATGACCGCCACCAAGAACGGCGGATACTCCCCCTCACTCACCGAATACAATGCCGAGTTCCAAAACCAATGCGCCATCGCAGGTATCACCGACGACAACGTCCTCATTGGATATTACTCAGCTGCCATTCCCGACGCCCTCATGCGTCGAATCCTCGCCATGGAAACAGTCCCCACCACGATCGCAAACTGGTTAAAGAAAGCTGTCACCTTCCAAACTCACATGGACCGCGCTCGAGAGATCGCCGCTCGTCACAAGACCCCCACTCGCCACACGTACCATCAGTACTCCGCCCCCACCCCCACTAGAGACCCAAATGCCATGGACGTGGACGCTATCCGCGTACCACGACTTACTCCAGCCGAAAGGGAACAATGCCGCAAGGAAGGAAAGTGCTTCCGCTGCCGTCAGAAAGGACATCGGGCAAACAACTGCCCCACATTCACCTCAAACACCCCGAGGCCGAAGAAGTTCGTCCGGAAGATCGAAGAAGTAGAAGTCGAGGACAAAGAAGAAGTCCCTCGGCTAATCGAGATAGATGACGAAGACGATGAAGAAATGAAGGTGTCTCGCGTCGCCATCACCGCTCTGGATTTTTAAGACGGAACGCTGCCTCGACGTCAGTAGTTCCTAATACGTGTGCGCCTGTACTTGTATCCACGTCCAAGAAATCAATAAGAATCCCTCTGCAACTTATTGAACCATCGCACACTATGAAAACCGTCGACACCCGCGCCCTCATTGACAGCGGCGCGGATATCAACTGCCTTGACTGGGACTTCGCCCGAAAGCACAAGCTTCCCCTAGAAAAACTCCCTACGCCTATCCCAGTCAACAACGTAGATCAAACCCCGAACGCCAAAGGAGCCATCCGCTACACCGCCTCCCTCTTCACGAACATCGATGGAATCGCTCAACACATACGCTTTCACGTCATGCACTGTGGATCCGAGAACGTAATTCTCGGGACTCCATGGCTACGCCTCACAAACCCCTCGATTGACTGGTCATCGCAAACGATCAGCATCCCCGAAGCAGTAGATGAATCGGCATCTCTGTATCACATCCACGTCGCCGACTTCAACCGACACCATGGCGCCCAACCTCAAGCTTCCACCCCTAAACCACCTCGCCACGTTATGGCCGAAACAATCCCCAACCATACCCTCTCCACGTTCCTTGACATGCCGGACGGAAACCTTTACGTTCGCCGCGCCCTTCACGTAAACTCCTGCCAACGGATCCTTAAAGCTGGATCCCGATATCACCAGACTCACCCCAAGCTTGTCGCGAAGCTTACCACCGCCACTGAACTCGCGGCCGCCGCCGAAGAAGCTAAACCAAAAGTTATGTTACCCGACACCTATAAAGACTTCGCCTCCGTCTTCGCCAAGGAATCCGCCGATTCCCTTCCTCCCTCTAGACCATACGACCACGAGATTAATGTCAAAGATTCGTTCTCCCCGAAAATCGGCAAGCTTTACCCGCTCACCCCAGACGAAAAGAAAGCCACAGAGGACTTCCTCGACGAAAACCTCGCCGCCGGCAAAATTCGCCCTTCAAATTCCCTGCAAGCATCGCCATTCTTCTTCGTCAAAAAGAAAGATGGAAAACTCCGCCCCTGTCAAGATTATCGTTACCTCAATGAACATACTATCCGCGACGCCTACCCATTACCCCTGATCTCCGACCTCCTCGACAAACTCAAAGGCGCCCGCGTTTTCACCAAGTTCGACGTACGATGGGGATACAACAACGTACGTATAAAAGATGGGCATCAATGGAAAGGTGCCTTTCTTACCCATAAGGGTCTCTTTGAACCCATGGTCATGTTCTTCGGAATGACCAACTCACCCGCGACATTCCAACGATTCATGAATGACTCCTTCCGCGATATGATCGCCGAAGGATGGTTAGTTATTTACATGGACGACCTCCTTATCTTCTCCCCAGACGACGCCACCCATACAGAACGCACTCGACGCGTCCTCCAACGTATGACAAAACTCGACCTCCACCTCAAGTTAGAGAAATGCCAGTTCGCCGTTCCCGAAGTAGAATATCTCGGGATGATCGTCAAAGAAGGACAACTTGCTATGGATCCCGTCAAACTCGACGGAATTGCCAAGTGGCCCACACCTCAGAAAGTCAAAGACATTCGTTCCTTCCTTGGGTTCGCTAACTTCTACAGACGTTTCATCCCGGGGTACTCCAATATCGCTCGCCCGCTCATCGACCTCACTAAGAAAACTATGCCGTGGACCTGGACCCCTGCACAACAATCCGCCTTCGAACAGCTCAAGGAGTTGTTCCTTCGTAAGCCCGTCCTCTTCATGCCTGATATTTCTCGCCCTTTTGCCATGGCCACCGACGCTTCAAAATACGCGTCTGGTGGAATCTTATTACAAACCGATGCGAACGGGGATTGGCACCCCTGTTCCTACTTATCACAATCTTTCTCCTCCTCAGAACGAAACTACGACATCCACGACAGGGAGCTCTTGGCCGTTATCCGCGGTTTCAAAGCCTGGAGACAATATCTCCATGGCTCTCCCTTCCCCGTCAAGGTCTTCTCTGATCACAAAAACTTAACGTATTTCCGTCGTCCTCAAGATCTCAATCGACGTCAAGCCCGCTGGCTCCTTGACCTTGCAGACTATGACTATTCGATCACTCACGTCCCTGGATCCCAACTTGCCGGACCGGACGCCCTCTCTCGCCGCCCTGACCTCCTCCCTCGTGCTGACTCCGACAATATCGGAGTCACCCTTCTCCCAGACGCCCTCTTCGTTCGCCTCATCGACTCTGCCCTCTCTAACCACATCGCCTCTGCCTCCGCCTCCGACGACTTAGTTCTTCACAAACTCCAGGAGCTCGACGGCTCCCTTCCCCCCGCACTCCGCTCCCGCCTTGCCGATTGGCAATACTCCGATGGGGTCCTCCAATACCAAGGCCGTGTTTACGTTCCTCCCGACCGTGATCTTCGCCGCGCTGTCGTTCGGCGCTCCCACGATCATGATTCCGCCGGTCACCCGGGATATTTGAAAACCCGGCAACTCGTCGCTTCTGAATTTTGGTGGCCAGGTCTCGCCACCTTTGTCCGCTCATATGTCGACGGTTGCGCCGTCTGCCAGCGCAACAAATCCAATACGCACCCTACTACCCCTCCCCTTGTCCCTATTCCCTCCTCGTGCTCCCGTCCCTTCCAACAGATCTCCTGCGATCTGATCACCGATCTCCCGCTCTCCGGGGGATTTGACTCTCTATTGGTCGTGGTGGACCACGGCCTTACTAAGGGGGTAATTCTTTGCCCTACTAAGAAAACTATCACTGCGGAAGGCATAGCAGCGCTCTTCTTCCACAAAGTCTACCTCCGCTTTGGACTATATGAGAAAGTCATCTCCGATCGTGGCCCTCAGTTCGCCTCCGCCTTCGCCAAAGAGCTCGGCAGACTTCTCAATTACGACCTATCCCTCTCAACGGCCTATCACCCCCAGACCGACAGTTAAACGGAACGCGTCAACCAAGAAGTAGAAACTTATCTCCGAATCTACTGCGGGGACCACCCCTCCACTTGGTCCGATCACATCTCCCACGCCGAATTCACCCACAATCACCGCCCTCATTCCGTCACCGGCAAATCCCCGTTTTACCTCATGATGGGATATGAACCCCGTGCCCTCCCCTCGGTCATTGCCGAAACAAATATTCCCGCCGTTGAAACACGCCTTAAAGCACTCACAGCCCTACGAGACGAAGCCCTGGCCTCTCATGAACTCGCACGACAAGTCATGGCATCCAGAACCAAAACGCGCTTCATCCCCTTCAAAAAGGGACAGAAAGTTTGGCTAGAAGCTCGAAACCTCAGAAGATCTGTCCAAGATCCGAAGTTCGCTGCCAAACGCGAGGGACCCTTTGTTATCTCCGACGTCTTATCTCCCATCTCCTATCGCCTCCGACTCCCACAAACGTGGAAAATCCACAGCACATTCCATGCTTCCCTCTTATCGCCCTATCGCGAAAACGACGTACACGGCCCGAACTTCCCCACACCGCCCCCGGATCTTGTCGAAGAACAAGAAGAATATGAAATAGAACGAATTATACGGCATCGCGGAATGCCGTCGGCCCGCCAATACCTGATCCGATGGAAAGGGTACTCCGCCGAAGAAGAATCATGGGAACCCGAACGGAACTTGAAACACTCATCGGAGTTATTAGAAGATTATAAAAGACGACACCCTCGCACTTTCTCTCTTTCACCCGTTCGCCCACCACGCCGCAAATAACTCCCTTCCATCTCCTCCTAATGGCCATTGAGTTCACCAATGTCGACACCCCTGCAGCCGCACCCGCCACCAACCCCAACACCGTCCGTCTTCCCTCTGTCGACCCCACAAGGGTCTCTCCTACTCGCCCCGCCGCCCCTCAGCCTGTCAACTTCGCCACTCTTGTTGATAATGTTCCTGCCTCCCACGTCTCACCCGTCTCTGGCAGGATCGCTTCCTCGCCAGCGTTTACTCCTCCGCCCCATCGGGAACCTTCTCCCGGACCACCCTCGTTTCTAGGAGTCCACTGCCCCCAGCTCGTCCGCGCACCAAGCTCGGACTCCCTTATCGCCCACTCCGGATGGGACTCCCAAATCCCATTAGACGTCTCGTCCCACCTTCACACGGGACGACTCCGGGAGGAAAGGTTTACCGATGAGCATTACGTTCGCTTCCACTCGCTCATGTCTGACGATCGTCTCCGAATTCCTATCAGCGTATATACCTCAGACGCTTCACCTATCTTTACGTGGTTCGAAACCGCGATGCAGATCAATCACGTTGCCGCCTTCATCTCCGGCTCAGGCCCGGTATTCCCTCATACAACGCTTGGCAGGACCATGCAGGACTTCATTTACCACGCGCGTTACCAGTTGTACTCGCACGCCTTCCAACTAGGCTACGACTCCTTCCTCCTCGACGTCGACAACCATTTCCGAGACCTTGCCGCTGCAGGACGAGGACTTGGCAACGAAGTCTTGAGGGACGGATCGCCTATCCACAGGCAAACGCTTAACGACTGGTGGACTGGCCGTAACGGTAGAGATCGAGTATACCCCGGACACCCTCGTTTCAACCAACGGTGCTTCCAATGTCATTGTCTTGGGCATACTCAACTCTCGTGCCAACAACATACTTGCACGGGATGTCGTCGACGAGCCCCCGGACATTCTCTAGCCCGTTGCCCTGGTCCCACTCGTTCCCTCGCCTCTCGCCTCTCCTCTTCTCGCACCGCACCTCCTTCCTCCACGTCCACATCTACGCCTCGCCGCCCACAAGCCGCGTTCCGCAATGGACAAATTGTCCGTCGAGCCACCCCTCACAGAACCCCTCGTCAGTCGTCCTCCTCCTCCTCACAACAGTCTTACCACCCCGCGCCATCCTCTCCCCGCGCCCCCTCTCCATACGAAGACGGAGACGAATTAGACGACGTCGGTTATGCAAACATTACCGGCTCCCCGGGACCCGCTTTCAGGGACTTGTAAGGAATCCTCGCCGTAGCTTCGGGTTACTAAGGGGGTAATGTTACGATTCGCTCGCAGAACGAACTCTTTTTCTTCTCTTTCGGACTAATACTCTCAATTTCTCACGCTTAACTCTACTCTTTCCATGTCGTTCTACGACATTCCACTCATCTCGTAAGCGTGCTTATTCCCTCACCGCGCAAGTACTCTTTTCCTTCTGCTCTTCTCACGCCGAATGCGCCGGCCCTTAACGTCTTTCTCTCATGCGTAGTTTTGCTATTGGCCTTCTGTTTCTAATGCCGTTTCCTACGCCGGCCCTTAATTACTGTGACGCGTAACCGTCACACTTGGTACTTCACTATATAAGCCCTCCAACTGGCTCTCTTCGCTTTTCCCTTAGCTTAGTTCTACCTACGGCTTGTCGCCTAGTTAGCGCTAGCAATCTACTTGTCAATTACTCCTCAGTCTCCGTTCTACTATTAAGTGAATGCTTCACACTAGGCTCCCCAACCTTCGTGTGTCTAAACCTTTGAACCCTTGATCCGTTCGTCAAGCTAGACAACGGTTACTCCTTCGACCCGTCAAACACCTTTGACGGTACCTTCGACCCAGCAACCCCACGGCTGGTCATTACGTCGTCGTATACACGAACGACTGAACCCTTGACCCTACTAGGCGTTAGTAGGTCTACGCGCGACCACACTCCAGGCCATGCGTAACAGAGAGAATGATCAGGGATGTGCAGCAGTATTTAAGGATATTCTGCGCAGAGCGCCAAGGCGAATGGGCACAATGGTTACCCATCGCACAATTCAGTTATAATTCTAAGAGGCAAGCCTCCACCAAGAAGTCTCCATTCGAGGTTACTCGTTCTTACGCTCCGCACATGGGAATAGAACCCATTGCATCCTCCTCCAAGGCACCAGCAGCCAATGAATTCCTATCTACTCTATATGACGTGATGGAGCAAACTAAATTAAATCTAGAACAAGCTCAGCTGCACATGAAAGTACAAGCTGATAAACATAGAAAGGAGACTCCTCCCTACAACGTTGGAGATAAAGTGTGGCTCTCCACAGATAACTTAAGGTTGCCGCGTGCAAGTCGCAAGCTAACAGAGCGATGATTAGGGCCATTTGACATCATCACACTAGTTGGGGATAATGCAGTAACCCTTCGTTTACCATCCTCCATGCAAATCCACGTTAACGTATCACGGGTCAAGCCTTATAAAGAAAGGCTTCAGGGACAACCTGTCATCGCTCCCGGCCCTATACAGGTAACCGAGGACCGAGATAACTTATACAAAGTAGAAAGAATCATCGCTAGTAGATTTAAAGGTCGTCGCCTTGAATACCTGGTCCAGTGGCTAGGCTATGATGAGACAGATCGAACTTGGGAACCAGAAGATCATCTTCTACCAGGTGCGCTTGATGCCATTGGCGATTTCCATAGGGAATATCCTTCTGCACCTCACAGGTTGCGGATGTCTCATTTGGCATTTATACGATGCTTTCACGAACGTGAAGATCTCACTCTTCCATCGACACACCCTTTTGATCACCTAGAAGTCGATCCTTAGATGGAGGGTAGTGTTACAGCTATATATTTTTCATCGTTTACACTGCGCATATGGACGCTTCCTTTATCTTATCAAAGGAAAACCCGACCTAGACACTGTGCTAGACACAGGGGATCTGTTACGATTTGCTCGCAGGTCGAACACTTTTTCCTTACTTTCTCTTTCGGACTAATACTTTTCCATTTCTCATGCTTAACCTCATTCCTTCCATGTCGTTCTACGACATTCTATACATCTCGTAAGCGTGCTTATTCCCTCACTGCGCAGGTACTCTTTCTCTTCTGCTCTTCTCACGCCATATGCGCTGGCCCTTAACGTTCCCCTTCATGCATAGTTCTGCTATTGGCTTCCGCTCTTCTAACGCCGTTTCCTACGCCGGCTCTTAATCGTCGTGACACGTAACTGTCACGCTTCTACTTCACTATATAAACCCTTCAACAGGGCCTCCTCGCTTTCTCTCCTTAGCTTAGTTCTATCTATGGTTTACCGCCTAGATAGTACAAGCAATCCATCACCTTTACTCCTCGTGTCTTCGTTCTACCATTAAGTGAACGCTTCGCACCAACGGCTCCCCCCGCCTTCGTGTGTCTCTTCCAGAACCTCTGACCCATTTGCCAAGCTAGGCAGCGGTTACCCCTAGACCCGTCAACACCCTTGATGGTTCCCCCGACCTAGCATCCCCACGGCTAGTCCTCTGTCATCGTCGACACGAACGACCGAACCCCTGACCCTACTAGGCATTAGTAGGTCTACGCGCGACCATACCCACGGCCACGCGTAACAGGATCTACAGGCCCTTTTAGATTAGTGGGCTTCACCTTCAGCTCTTCACCTTTCGCCCCACTGATCATCACATGTATTTAATACATCGTGATCATCACAGACCTCACATTAGTCACCCCATCACTGTGATGTGATCCCTTATTTAATTACCATTGACATCTTCCATTCCACCCACCCACAGCAGATCAACGGCTAGTAGCCTCATGTATATATTAATCTCCATTACAGGCCGACTCCTCATGTCGATCATGTTGGGTCTAGGGGATGGACTTATGTAGATACGTATCTAGATCGGTACACAACATGTATCTACATGTAGAATAGTATATAAAAGCAAGACTGGACGGAGCTCAGTCTCTAGTCTAGTTCTCTTGTCCACTGCCTACAAAAGTAGTATTAAGATAAATCCTCTCCTCTCGATGTCTATAAGATAGTGATTGCCTGCAAGAAATTGTAGTCGCAACACTTATCTGCTCCAGGAAAATCATAGTTATTCCTTTGTTGTCGTCCTCTATTCCTTGTGTGTGATCTTCTCTTCTAGAGAGAGCATCTGCCTTCGCATTAGATGATCCTGGTTTGTATACAAAGGTATAGTTGAATCTGGATAAGTATTGCGCCCATCTAGCTTGTCTTCTCGATAGATCTTGCGCTTTCATAAAATATTGAAGGTTTGCGTGATCATTCCATACTTCGAATGGATGTTCTGTTCCTTCTAGATAATGGTGCCATTGTTCTAGCACTCTAATGATGCTCAACATCTCTTTATCTGCAATAGGATAATTTCTTTCTTCCAGTGACATCGAATGTGAGCTGAAGGTCACTAGATGTCATTTGTCTTCTTTTAGTATAGATAGCACTGCTCCTGTTGCATAGTCAGAAGCATCTGTTTCTAGTCAGAATTGACAATCAATGTCTGGATAGGCAAGGATAGGGGCTGTGGTGAAACGTTCTTTTAATTTATCAAAAGCGTCTTGCTGTGGAGAATCCCATTTCCAAGAAACATCTTTCTTTAGGAGGTCATTCAGGGGTCTAGCGACTTGCATGTATCCTTCAATGAAGCGACGATAGTAGTTGGCAAGACTGAGAAAGCTTCGCACCCCTTTTACATTAGTAGGTACTGGCCAATCTAAGATGGCATCGACTTTCTTTCGATCCATCTTGATCCCATCTTGTCCTACGACCATCCCCAAATAGTCAACTTCTTTCTTGAAGAAATGACATTTCTCTGATTTAGTGAAGAGATCGTTTTCTTCTAGATGCTTTAGCACTTTCTTAATGATTTCTGCATGTTCTTGTTCATTATCTGTTTTTGTGAATATCATGACATCGTCAATGTAGACTACTATGACGTCTTCCATGTCTGCAAATAACTCATTCATCATGGTCTGGAAGGTTGCTGGAGAATTGCACAATCCAAAGAACATGACCAGAGGCTCAAAGGTTCCTTTATGTGTGACAAAGGCTGCTTTTTATTCATTACCTTCTTTAATATGTACATTGTTGTATCCCCATCTGAGATCCAATGTGGTAAATAGCTTAGCCCCTTTTAGTCGATCTACGAGTTGTGAAATGAGGGGGAGAGGGTAATTGTTTTGCACTGTTTGCGAGTTTAGATAGCGGTAATCTTGCACCATCCGTTTTCGTCCATCTTTCTTTGGTACGAAGAAGACTGGTGATGTTTGAGGAGACTTGGAAGGTCTGATATATCCTTTAGACGATTGATCTTCTAACCAATCTGACACTTCCTTCTGTTCGTCTGCACTCAGAGGTATTAGTCTTCCTTTCTTTGGTTGAAAGTCTTCTTTGAGATCTATAGCATGATCCCAAGATTTTTGTGTAGGCATTCTGGTTGATGCCTTTTCTTCAAATACTTTTAGATGCTCGTGATAGCATTCTGGCACGAGTTCCGCAGTGGACTTCTTTTGGTCCATGAGATTTTTAAGCTTCTCATCTACTGCTTGTCCTATTCTGATATTTCTTTCTTGTTTTTCATTTTGTTCTTTTTTCAATATTTTTATTTTTTCGTAGACTTTATATTGAGCTTCCTGCTCTTCCTTTTCTAAGAGTCTGAGATAGACGCATTTGTCTCTTAGTTCCCAGCATTCTCTTCTGCAACTTCTTAGTTTAATTTCCCCAGTTTTCAAATTGATATCTGGGTTATGTTTCTTTAACCAGGAATAGCCAATTACCATCTGGTTCTTTCCCAGACTGGTGACTTCTGTTTCGACTATCTCTCTATGTCCTTTGTAATCTAATAAGAGGGAGGCGACGTGTGTGATTTTTCCTACCTCGTTCTGTGTGCCATCTACATTATAGACGGTAAGAGGTTGTGCAAGTTGCCTAAGTGGGAGTGCATGTTGCATTGTGAATACGTTATCCACGAAGACACAGTTTGCTCCTGAATCCAAGAGTGCTGATACTGAAATAAAACTTTGATCAGTGTTTTTGGGTTTTACCTTTATTTTCATTTTTAGTTCATTATTGATTTTAAGTGATCTACAAAAAATTCCTTCGTCTGGGATTTGATCTACAGGTGAGATCAAAGGATTAGCTTTCTTTGAAGAGGAATTAAGCACCGGTGTGACGCCTCGGCCGAGCCTCTGAGAGGACTCCTCTGTCAGCAAAGAAGTAGGAATAATAGTGGAAGGCGCTGCCTCCATATCGTAAACATGTAAACTAGAGAAATGATTGTCCGTTGGAAAGTGTACCTGCTTATGCTTATCTTCGCCTAGATTAGACCCAGTTCCTCAATCTAGGCTCTGCCTTTTGCTGACTTCTTATTCTCGGCATCTTTGATGTCCCTGAAGAACGCCCTTGCTTCTTCGAATATCATGCCCCTTATGGCAGCTGTGTGGTCATGCCCTTTTCCTTTTTTGGCCTGTATGCCGGGTGTGTAAATGTGTTCGGTGCTTTTAACGTCATTCGAAGACGTGCTTCTTACCTACCTTTGTTGGCAGTCCTTTTTATGACCATTGGACCATCCATAGAGGTCACATTTTGTGGAGGGTTTCTTGCATTGTTTGGCAAAATGGCCTGCTTCGCCACAATTGTAACATGACTTGGCTCCTTTCTGAGCCGTGCTGATATCCATTGCATTTGGGTCTTTTGGTTTGGACCTGAATCTGAATTGAGTACGTCCCCTGATAAGATCTAGGCTTTCGAGGCGGTGTCCTACACTTCTCAATGTTTCCATTGTTTCATGAACTGTTGTCTTTCTTAGTCCATTCTTCCAGATGTAGTCCATGATGTATCGTTTGACATTTTGTTCTAGAAGATATACCCCATATGGATCCCCTAGTTCGGCCTTCTCATACTTTGCATACCATTTGACAAGGAAATCATTGATTGGCTGCATATTTCCTTGTTTCATGTCATTTATCTTTTTTGTAGCTCTGTCTTTGACGTTGCTACCTCTGAAGAGATCTTTTAATTCTCCTTCAAGATCTGTCCAACTATATCCTTGATTTGTGTAAAGTCTTTGCAATCTTAGTGTTACGATTCGCTTGCAGGACGAACGATTTTTCCTTTCTTTCTCTATCGAACTAATACCTTCCGTTTCTCATGCTTAACCTCACTCCTTCCATGTCATTCTATGATATTCTATATCTCTTGTAAGTGTGCTTATCCTCCACTGCGCAGGTACTCCTCATCTTCTGATCTTCGCATGCCGTATGCGCCGGCCCTTAACGTCCCTTCTCACGCATAGTTTTGCTATTGGATTCCGCTCTTCTAACGCCGTTTCCTACGCCGGCCCTTAACCACTGTGACACGTAACTGTCACACTTCCCACTTCACTATATAAACCCTTCAACAGGGCCTCTTTATGCTTTCCTCAGCTTAGTTCTACCTACGGCTTGTCGCCTAGCTAGTACTAGCAATCAATTGCCTTTACTCCTTGTGTCTTCGTTCTACCATTAAGTGAACGCTTCGCACTACGGCCAGCCAGCCTTCGTGTGTCCTCCCCTTGAACCTTTGACCCGACTGTCAAGCTAGACAGCGGTTACCCTTCAACCCGTCAAAGTCCCTGACGGAATCTTCGACCCAGCATCCCTACGGCTGGACCCACGTCGTCATAAACACGAATGACAGATCCCTTGACCCTACTAGGCGTTAGTAGGTTTACGCGCGACCATACCCACTGTTACGCTTTAGCAGTCGTCCTGAGAGCAAGGGAGAGCGAGCAATGTTCTTCTCTAAGGTCGGACGCTCACGAAGAGGTACCACAGAGTCCTTAGGAAGTACAGGGTCACACAAGAGGGCAAGGGGCTCAAGATGAGTGCGATTTGTAGCGCAGATCAAGAGTGGGATATGAGTACATGCAGCTGAGGTATAAGTACTACGAGATGACTAATAGTACTGATGTAAACAAGGGGAAACTAAGCCGCTGTGAGAGAAGTGGCTGGGGAGGAAGCTGTCCATGAAAAGCGGAAGCGATACCATAACCTTGGGAAAGGAACCATGCACAGGGTGGACGAGAAGGGCAGAAAGAGAACCTGTGCTATAGTGATACAATAGAGGTGTGAAGGTTGACGAGGAAAAGAGAAGAAAACCGTAACATTACCCCCCTCCTATCCTTGAACTTCCCAAGTTTAATCCATTCTAGGCCTGGTGAATAAGGCGGATGCTTGAGAGGGGGTGAGGTGAAGGAAGATACAGTTGTCCAAGATATGACCAGCCTGCTCGCAGTGGGTGCAAGATCGCTGGGGGCAACGTCGAGCCTTGTGTCCATTCTCATCGCAAAAGTCGCAATGGGCTGCGGGGCAGGATTGGGATATATGTCCAGGAGCCATAGCGCAACAGACTGCACATTGGTATTGTGAACAGTACGTCTGGGAATGTCCTCTGGAGTGGCAGATGGGACATTCTACGTCCCAAAAGTTGGAGGGGAATCCTCGAGGGATAGGAGACCAGTCGGGGGAGGATGCAGAAGAGGCTTCCGCTGGTAGACCCAGAAAGGATGGGTGGCCGTCATAGGTGGCCAGGGGTCTAGGCGATGAAGGGAAGGGTTGCGAGTGAGGAGGGGGAACAGGCGAAGTGTTTGGGGACGACAGTTGCGAGGAGGGGGATGACGAGATGCGAGCGAGGAGAGATGGTGGTCGTGGGTCGAGAGGGGTAGGAGAACGAGGTTCATCTGGGCCTTCGAGAACAGCGTCAATGTAGCGAAGACATTCACTGTGAGCCATGGATCAAAAGATGGGACGAAAGGTGGAGGTAATGAGATGAGAGGGAATGCGTTCTATGAAGGAGTGGAAACCATAAGAATGAAGAACATCGAGGACGTTTTCTGGAATGCGTCCCAGGATGACGCGAAGGGGGGAGGCTACGGAGGTGGGGATAGTGGCTTGGGTGGTGAAGTCATGAGCTCTCAATGTATTGAGGAACAGTTGGACTAAACGTTGGCCTACTATATCCTGCTCCCACAGTCGGTCAGATTCGACGATGATAAAGAGGGTAGGGTTGGTGATGACGGCGGCGTAGATGGCGTTGCGAGTGAAACGTGGGAGAGCGAGAGGTTGGACAGGTTGGCAAGGGAGTGTGGGGTGGGGTGGTGAGAGGGAGGGAGTTGCAAGTTCGATGGCCATGAGGAGTTGTGGGGAGTGGGGGAGGACGAGAAGCAGAGGGTAACGAGTTTGGGTGGCTTTTTAAGAGAGTAGGTGGCGTTGCTTGTACAGATTTAGGATGGTGGGAGCGTGGTGGAGATTACTTTCCGGTTCCCAGGTGTTTTCTAATGGGGAATATCCTTTCCATGCGGTTAGGTACTTGTAGCGACCAGGGGCACCTTTGTGTGCGATGATCGCTTCAACTTCGTATTCTTCTTCGTCTTCTATTGTCTCCGGCGGAGGGTTGAGGAAGGGGGTTCCATATGCTTCGGTTCGTCTATAAGGGGATAGTATGCTGGCATGGAAGACGTCGTGTATTTTCCAGGTGGGTGGAAGGCGGAGTCGGTAAGAGAGGGGGGATAGGACCAGGGAGATCTTGAAGGGCCCATGTCTTTTGGGCGAGAGTTTCCTAGATGGGTATGGGATGCGTAGATTGGTGGCTTCAAGCCAGACCCTGTCTCCGACTTTCCACGGAGTGAAGGAACGAGTGGTGCGTCTGGTCATGGCAAGTCGAGCAGATTCATGGGCAGCTAGCGCCTCTCTCCGAGCGTGATCCAGGGAAGTGAGTCGTTTGTCGAGAGAGGGGATGAAGGTTTTGTTGATAGCAGGGTAGGATCGGAGTTCATATCCGAGGAGAAGGGCGAAAGGGGATTGTTTGGTCGAGCTGTGAGGCATAGAGTTGTGGTGAAATTCTGCTGTGGTGAGGAAATCCGACCAGGAGTGGGGGTTGTTCATGCAGAAGATGCGTAGGTATGTTTCCAGTTCTTGGTTCGTTCGTTCGGTTTGTCCATCCGTTTGTGGGTGGTATGCGGTGGATAACTTCACATCGTAATGGAGTAATCTGGCTAGTTCTTGAGCGAAGGCCGATGCGAACTGGGGTCCCC
>JBBPTX010000864.1:0-15143 GCA_038094595.1 Pulveroboletus aff. annulatus | reverse complement strand
CTGTGATGATCACGATGTAATTAAATACGTGTTTGTGATCAATGGGGCGAAAGTGAAGAGGTGAAAGTGTATCCCATTGATCTAGAAGGGCCCGTAGATCCCCTGTGTCTGGCACAGTGTCTAGGTCGGGTTTTCCCTGATAAGATAAAGAAAGCGTCCATATGCGCAAGGTAAAGGATGAAAAATATATAGCTGTAACAGAGACCATCCTTCTACATGGTCCAATCATATTTCCCATGCAGAATTCATGCACAACCACTGCCCCCACTCCGTCACTGGCAAGTCCCCGTTTTACCTCATGATGGGATATGAACCTCGTGCCCTCCCTTCGGTGATTGCCAACACCAACATCCCCACAGTCAAATCCCATCTCAAAGAGCTGACTGCTCTGTGAGACGAAGCCCTCATGTCTCATGAACTTGTGCATCAAGTCATGGCATCTAGGTCTAAGTCGAAATTTGTACCTTTTAAGAAGGGACAACGAGTTTTGCTGGAGGCCAGGAATCTTAAAAGGTCCATTCAAGATCCAAAGTTCGCCACAAAATGTAAAGGCCCCTTTGTTATCTCTGACATCATTTCACCTGTCTTCTACCGCCTCCGACTCCCACAGATGTGGAAAATCCATAACACGACCCATGCTTCTCTGTTATCACCCTATCGCGAAAACGACGTCCATGGCCCAAACTTCCCTACACTGTGTTATGTGTGGCCCAGGTAGGGTCGCACGTAGACCTGCAGCCAACCTAGTTGAGAGCAATCAAGGGTTCGACCGTTGGTGAGCGATGGTGGTGATGGCACGAGGAGTGCCCGAGGGTTCAAAGGGGCGTTTGAGAGGGTGTCTCGAACAAACAGAGTTCACTCAAGAGTCAAACTGGGACTCATAGAGGTGGGAGTTCGAGGGTAGCTTGGATTACGAGGCAAGGGACTAGGCCAATACATAGGTAAGACAAAGCTAAGGGGAAAGGCATAAGGCCAGATTGACTGGTATATATAGTGAAGAGTAACGTGTGACAGTAATGGTCACAGGGTCAAGGGTAAGGATTAAGGGCCGGCATAGGAAGCAGCGATAGAATGTGAAAGAACGAAAGAGAATGTGATAGAACCCATGCATGAAAATAGAACACAACATGCCGGTGCATGCGGCGAGAGAAGGTGAAACACATGTGCGATAAGGCAACATAAGGGAGATAAGTGCACAAGAACACGTAAGTAGGATGACATACGTGTGAGAAGCCTCAGAGAGCTGAGGTACAAGGGTAAAGGGGTTGGCGTGGGCAACCAAAGAAGAGCGGAAGGGTGAGCATACGCGTGGGAAGAAAGGAGAAAAGGGTATATGTGCACCTGGCACGATGAATCGTAACACACTGCCCCCAGATCTTGTCGAAGGACAAGAGGAATACAAAATTGAACAAATCATATGGCATCAAGGAATGCCGTTGTCCCATCAGTACCTGATCCGATGAAAAGGGTATCCCACAGAGGAAGAATCATGAGAACCAGAGCAGAAACTGAAACATTTGTTGGAGCTACTCAATGATTATAAAAGACGTCATCCCCGTGCCTTCTCCCTCTCACCCACTTGCCCACCACGCTGCAGATAAACCCACTCCACCTCCTCCTAATGGCCATCGAATTCGCCCATGTTGACACCCCCACTGCTGCACTCTCTATGAACCCCAGCACCGTCTGTCTTCCCACTACAAACCCCAAAGGGGTCTCTCCTACTCGCCCTGCCGTCCCTCAGCCTGTCAACTTCACCACTCTTGTTGGTGATGTTCTCCAATCCCACACCTTCCCTGTCTTGGGCAGGATTCAATCCTTGCCAACATTTTCACCTCTGCCCTATCGGGAATCTTCTTCCAGACCCCCCTCCTTCCTAGGTGTCCACTGCCCACAGCTTATCCAAGCACCTAGCTCAGATTCCCTCATCACCCACTCAGGGTGGGACACTCAAATACCTCTAGATGTCTCTGCTCATCGACGTGTTAATCAGCTTTGGGAAGAGCATTTTATGGATAAGGATTATGTTCATTTTCATACGCTTATGTCTGACAATCGCCTTCACCTTCCTATTAGTGTCTACTCTTCAGACAGCTCTCCTATTTATACTTAGTTCAAAACCACGATACAGTTGAACCACATCGCCACCTTCGTCTCTGGCTCAGGCCCGGTCTTTCCTCATACCACACTCGGCAGGACTATGCAGGACTTTATCTATCACGTGTGCTACCAGTTGTACTCCCTGTTACGATTCGCTCGCAGGACGAACGCTTTTTCCTTACTTTCTCTTTCGGACTAATACTTTCCGTTTTTCACGCTTAACCTCGTTCCTTCCGTGTTGTTCTACGACATTCCATACATCTCGTAAGCATGCCTACCCCTCACTGCGCAGGTACCCCTTTTATCTTCTGATCTTCTCATGCCGTATGCGCCGGCCCTTAACGTCTCTCCTCATGCGTAGTTTTGCTATTGGCTTCTGCTTTTCTAATGCCGTTTCCTATGCCGGCCCTTAACCACCGTGACATGTAACAGTCACACTTTTGCTTTACTATATAAACCCCTTCAACAGGGCTTCTCGCTTTCTCTCCTTAGCTTAGTTCTATCTATGGCTTGTCGCCTAGCTAGCACTAGCAATCCATTTGCCTTTACTCCACAGTCTTCGTTCTACTATTAAGTGAACGCTTCACACTCGGCCCTGCCACCTTCGTGTGTCTTACCTCTTGAACCTTAGACCCGTTGTCAAGCTAGACAATGGTTACCTCTCGACCCGTCTATACCCTAGATGGTACCTACGACCCAGCATCCCTATGGCTGGCCCTACGTTGTTATCTACACAAACGACAGACCCTCTCGACCCTACTAGGCGTTAGTAGGTATACGCGCGACCCCATCCACGGCCACGCGTAACACTCCCATGCCTTCCAGATGGGTTATGACACCTTTCTCCTTGACGTTGATAACCATTTCTGAGATCTGGCTGCCACGGGTCAAGGACTTGGGAATGAAGTCTTAAGTGATGGGTCACCTATCCACAGGCAAACACTAAACAACTGGTGGACCAGTCACAATGGCCGAGACCATGTTTATCTTGGACATCCTTGTTTCAACCAACGGTGCTTCCAGTGCAACTGTCTCGAGCATACCCAGCTATCCTGTCAGCACACATCTGCATAGGCTGCCTCTGATGCACACCTGGCCATTCCCTTGTCCGTTGTCTGGGATCTTCTCACCCTCTTGCCGCCTGCCTCTCCTCTCCTCACACCCCGTCCTCATCTATGTCCACTCCTCACTGACCCCAAGCCACATTCCATAACAGACAAGTCGTCCGTTGAGCCACATCCCACCATACCTCTCGTCAGTCGTCCTCCTCTCAAAATTCTTATTACCTTGTGCCATCCTCCCCACGCACTCCCTCTTCATACGAGGTTGGGGACGAATTAGACGATGTCGACTATGCCAACATCACTGGCTCTCCAGGACCTGCCTTCAGGGAATTGTAAGGAATTCTTGCCGTAGCTTCAGGTTACTAAGGGGGTAATGTTACGATTCACTTGTAGAACAGACGCTTTTTCCTTTCTTTCTCTTTTGGACTAATTATTTATCTTCTCACGCTTAACTCCCTATATCTCATAAGTGTGTTTATCTCTCACCACATAGGTACTCTTTCTCTTCCGCTCCTCTCATGCCAACTGCGCCGGCCTTTAACGTTTCTCTCTCTCACGCATGGATTCTTTACTGTTCTCTCCATTTCCAATGCTGCTTCCCACACCAGCCCTTAACCACTGTGACACGTGACTATCACACATTCACTTCACTATATAAACCCTTCAACAGGGCCTTTCCTCTCTCTTCCTTAGCTTAGTTCTACCTACGGCTTGTCACCTAGTTAGCGCTAGCAATCCACTTGCCTTTACTCCTCAGTCTCTGTTCTACTATTAAGTGAATGCTTCACACTCAGCACTCCTGCTTTCGTGTGTCTTCAGACTTTGACTCTTAGACCCGTTAGCCAAGATAAGCAATGGTTACCTTCGACCCATCAACACCCTTGACAGTACCTTTGACCCAGCATCCCTATGGCTGGTCCCCACATCGTCATATACATGAACGATTGAACCCTTGACCATACTAGGCGTTAGTAGGTCTATATGCAACCATACCCACGGCCACGCATAACAACTCCACACTTTCGCATGTCTCCGAACTCTCTTGAACCTTTGACCTGCTTGTCAAGCTAGATAGTGGTTACCTTTAACCCGTCAAATACCTTGACAGTACCCTCGACCCAGCATCCCCACAGTTGGTCCCAGTGTCATCGTATATATGAACAACCGAATCCTAGACCCTACTAGGCGTTAGTAGGTCTATGCGTGACTTTACCCAAGCCACATGTAACAACACATATACTTATTAATCTTCATTAACAGGCTAACTCCTCATAATAATCATGTTGGGCCTAGAGGATGAATATATGTAGATATGTATCTAGATCGATATACAAACATGTATCTACACATAGAATAGTATATAAAGCAAGACTAGGTGGAGCTTAGTCTCCAGTCTAGTTCTCTTATTCCCCCTTCTACAATAAACCTCTAAGATAGCTCTTCCACATGACATTTAAGTGATAGTGATTGCCTGCAAAGATTGTAGTCACAACAGGCAGAGTAAAACTCTGCCTTGCTCTTTGCTCTACATGGTACTCTACAAGGCTTAGCTCCTCAAACATAAGTAGTGACCATAATGAGTGTGCAATGGCTTTACAAGACTAATAAAGTGAGGTAATCTTGATTATTCTTGGCCATTCAGTCACTCCACAACTTTGGGTAGACTGTCAGCTACCTGAATGACTCATTTAGCACTTGTGGCTTATCAAGTTATGATATAGTCTGCAATAGCAGAGTCCCCAACAGTCTATTTTCTTTAAATTTTGTGAGTAAAAAAGCTGATAGAATTGTTCAAAGTTATATTTAATATCATCCTATATGCCACTCAGTCTGATTGTATTCATATGAACTCATTGGAGGCTTGTACAGACCTTGTGTTCAACCATATTACCTTCCTTCTAGTATTAAGAATGTGAGAACATAGTAACTCAATATATTTTGTTACTCTTTCTAGAGCTATTTGCACCCCTATAAGTTCATTATATACTATTATGATTAGCAAGTCAACTTCTACCATGTACAAACATGATCTACATTCATAGTTTAGTATCTAGAAAAGAAAAATGGAGGTTATTACCTTCATACCATGTTTGTACAACATTTGTAGGAATATATATGAATGGTGGTGGCTTAGAGTATCCATTGGAAAATATATGGAATAGCTTTGAACAATTCTATCAGCTTTTTTACCTACAAAATTCAAAGAAAATAGACAACATCATTAGATGTCAATAGGGATCTGCCTGGGTAAATGATCTCCAACAGATTTCCACAACCAAATTCAGTTGTAAATTGACTAATAATGAGGATATAGATATGTAGAATTATTCCTGAAACACCAGAAGACACACTACAATCAAATCCCAGCATAGAAATAACACTACACCATTTGATGAAATATAGATATTTGATGATAGTAGAGATTAGAAATAAAGGGGTGTATGAGCTCTTACATAATGTTTATATGTGTATGTTTGCTTGTATGACCAAACATTAGCAGATATCCCACTATTTGATTGAGATTTCATCATCTATACTATAAGGTACAAAACTGTTACAATGATATTGCTATTTTAAAATGGTCATATCTCAGCCGCATTTGGTTCAGATCACATGACCCAGGGGCCAATTGGTAGCTAAGAGTGTGTACTGTATTTGGTCAGACCAAAGCTGAGCATGATTCCCATGAGTTTTGATGGTGTGCTTCACACACCACATTTGGGGTTAGCATTGCAATGATTTTGGAGGTCACTGTATGTGTGGCACATGCCATATATGGGTGTGTGTTCATGCTGACATGTCCCTTGAACGCTTTCCCACGCACTGGCATGACCTGCAAAATCAGACATAAGATATGATAATCTAAGTTATATAACTATCTACAATCAGTGCACCTTTCTATGTTTTACAATGAACATTTGTCACAGTATATTTGTGTAGTAAAAAAGCAGAGACAATGGCAGTTCAGTATGTAATAAGAGGGATTCATTGTTCTAAAGGATAGACAATGCACAGCTCATTGGTATCTCCTGTGATCTGTCAGATACATATGCTCCAAACCTGTTATCATCTCCTCCTTGTCCTCCTCATCTTCCTTGCCCTTAAGATTATCATGGTCATCCTCATTATCCTCAAGATCATCTGCACCCATACTTCCATTTTCCAAGGTTGTAGGATTAGTCCTTAAATAATGTGGTACATGAATTTGCAGTGTGCTTGCACTTTCTCCTACAGCATAAAGGATGCTGTGATGAACCACACATATGACAATTGAGATGGATGAGAACTTGATATATGAGAGCAGAATGCAGCAGGCAAAGTTGCACTTCACAAGTACATAGATACAGAGTTTCATCATGTATGAATGTGAGCAAACAGCATATTTCAACATCAAGATGCTATGTCTTCTGTTTTGCACAGACTGCCTTAAAATGTAGGTCCATAACAAGACATCCTTGTTTCAAGATTCAAGGGCATTGGGATATGTCTTGGTGTGCATCTTGAAGCAACTCAAAGTCTGATAGAAATGCATATTCCATAATTTCTTCCTGATGGAATGTGTGGTGTGGTGGGTGGAGTGCTTTGGTAGCTGCATTATACTTCTTGAGAGCAGAATGAATGGCAGTGGAATGGACTTGCAGTGCTTTCCCAATGTGTTTATGGAGTTTGTAACATTTTTTTTTTCTGAGAAAATGATGGAAGTGATTTGTGACAACTTACCTATACCTGCCCAATTCATTTTTGAGAGCTCAAATATATGAGACACAACTAAACACTCCAGTTTGTCGAGCATACATTGATATTGACAATTTCCAACAAGCCGAATAGCATCTATCTATTTAGGATCATCAGATGACCAGCATTTCATTACATGCAACATCTCTTCTAGTTGTTGTACTTCAGCAAGGTCCTTCTTATAGTTTTCCAGCATGTGGGCATGGGCTCTCTCAAGCTTCTTTGTAGACTTTGCTACAACCACAGTATCAACTACCATTGATGTTGAGCTCACAATCGAAAGGCCATTCTCAAGGGTTGTTCTGAAAATGTGTTGCATTTACTCAAGAAAAAATAGGATTGTGAGAACTTACTTGCTCTTGCTAAGTTACACTAACCTTTGTCAATAATCAGTCTTCAAAGTTTCTTCTTCTAGCTCATGAGAGAGGAACTGGAGTTATTCACATTCCTCTGCTAGCCATGTTATAAAGATGGTATCATCAGATATCCTCAGGTCACATTTGAGGCTTGGAAGGGCCATGTCTATGTTTGCAATAACTTCAAGGGCCTGCCAATAATTGTTCAGGAGAAAAGAAGCTACCAAAGAGTAGTAAGTATCCAAAGCACATAGTAGAAAGTAGGTACATACACAAGTTTGCATATACTTTGAACACATTGTTATGTATGAAGTAGTTGGATATAAACTGACACTGATGGAATGCAGATGCATAATGCATGGTGGCCACAAATCCATTTGACTTCAAGAATGTTTGCTCACAACCTTCAAAGTCCTCAAGCCCAGCATCTCAAATGTAGTTTGAAAGATAGCTAAGTTGACAGAGGTAATTGTGAGCATGGCCATGGAAGGCCCCTATCAGACATGAGTAATTCAGTCATTTGGATGTTGGCACCACAATGCTCTTGTATAATGTGGTTTCAAATTGACAGTTGACATTATAACCAAAGGTCAGACCATTGCCAAACATGTCAAGCAGTTGGACAACAATAATGAGTGGGTATTTAGATCTGTTGATAATGTTAAGACTATGCACTCCTGGTCACTCTGGTTGAAGGTCCAAGAGTAAAAGATTTGAAGAATGAGAGAATAGAGGTCAGAGGTGCAAAGGTGCAGACAGAGATGGAGGCAGAGGCAGAGAGGATAGAACTTGGCATAGGATTCATGTGTCATGCCTTGCCACAGACATGTGTTCTATTTGAGCATAACAGAATGAAGGACAAAGGAGAAGACAAAGAGAAGATAATATTGAAGGAGGTAACAGAAGTAAACTAAGATGACCAAGAGATCATGTCTAGGATTCAATATTTGTGCTACTGACTACGATGGAGGTAGGACTATATATACTTAGAGAAGTAGCACTGGAGAAATAGAGAATAACTAAGAAATGACTGAGGATTGATAATACTAGAGGGAAGGCAGTGTTGGGAAACAGGGAATCCAATGGAGGCTATGTACAGAGAATGGAGGAGAAAGCAATGCTATTAAGAGGGATGGTTACTGAGTGTCTAAGAGTTGCCAAGCCAATGAGGATAAAAGAGCATCAGAGGATGATGTCCCTGAGGGAACTCTGAGGTAGATCATTTCGAAGGAGGGTCAAAGTGTACTGAAGATGGTTGAAATGGACCAGAGATAGACTGAGATGACTGAGATGAGGCTTGAACAGGGATGGGAAGTCACAATCATGATAGATAGACTCAGTACAAGGATAATAAGAAGATGAAGCATATACTCACTGTTTGCCACTCTGAACCTTGTTTGCAACAACAAGAATGAAACCATGATGGCACTTTGCAATGGATGCTCTTATCTCATCAAAAACCCCCCATATTATATTTTCTTTGTCATCTTTCATATTAGTCCACCAGCCAGCATATGGATAATCTGTCTCAGCCTGCCAGTGCAATAGACTCAGTGACCATATGGCCTGACACAGCACCTCATTTACTCACCACTGCCTCACATAACTGTTTCTTGTATTTGTCTACCTCCACCCTTGAAATGAATATACTGTTGTTGAAGTTGCAGTTGTTGCTCTATACCACAGATTGTAAAGGTCTGACTTCATCATCTTCAAAAGATTTTAGCTCATTATCCACAGATCTCTTAATATGTTTAAGCAAATTGTTACTATCCATGGTATACAGCATCTTGAACCACAGTAAAGATTCATCTTGCAAAGTGTATGTATAGGCTGGGCAAGTGTGCTTCAATCTTCAATCACTGTGGTTACATCCTAATATCTCCTCGACAATGTTCTCCACTTGCAAGAGAAGCTTGAGATAGGCATTGAGGGAAATGATAAGCTGTTGTGTCAAATAGGGCTTGTATGGGATCTGCTAGTGAACAACATTGATACTGTTACAAATTGATTTCGCGATACTAACTTTTTCCTATCTTATCTTATCTCTCACCATGATCTTATCTAAGATCACTCCATTCTCTTATCCCTTACCTTTATATCCAATTAGATAAGATATGATGTCATCATGACATCACTGGTCTAGGTGCCTCACCTCATACGCATTACTTTAATCCCCTTGCTCTAGATCTATCCTTTCACTATTACACTTCCATTCCTTTCATATTTGCCTCACACTAGCCAGCACGTACACTGCCCTGCTCCACTCTTATATCATACCCTTTACCTCTACCCTCTACCCAGCTAACTTAGAACATTGTATCTCCTACTGTATCATAGTGTATAAATACATTGAACACTTGGGGATACTTCCCTAAGTTGTTCAACTTGTCATCATTCCTACTCTTGCCCAAGTCGGATCCAGCTCCACTTGTGAATGTAACGTCACAGCAAGGTCACCTCTTCCTATTTACCCGAATATCAGAGCAACTTCGAGAGTTTATACCTACGCCTTCCCATTCATCTTATCCGTCTTCCCCCTAAGAACTGATTAGATTCTCGTCTCGCTCTTTAATAGATAAGATCTAGTTCAGTCTCCCTCACTTCAGATTACATCGAAGAGAGTAGTCGCTTCAGATACTAGGTCACCATTATAGTCTATACAATGCTCACCCCTTGCAAATCACAAATTGTCTTAACAAATGCTTGAACAGAAAACTGAGGGTTACGCAAACAGGCAACTCGATAATACTCCAGCAACTCCAGCATAACAGCTGCTGTTGGTTTTGATAGTGAGCATAGCATTATACTCTATTGGATAAAGCTGGCAGCCAAACTGCCTACACCCTGGATAAGGATGGGAATTTTCTTGATGTCTGTGATCTGGATCAATCTGCATGTTGTACTAGTTACTAGATTGATTACACTTACAGAATATATTGACAACTATGATTTTCTTGATATCTATCCCAAGGCTTCAGTGATCATCATCTATCCATGGATGGCAATGTTCTTTGAATATCCTATGCTATTCATCTCTGTTGTGCAGCATCTTCCAGTTTAAATATGCCTAAACCATTGCTGGCATTTGTGCCCTGAAGGCTGCAGTGTGGCAATCAGCTCTGTCTCTTCGAGTGTAATAATCTTGCCATATGGTATGTCTTTGACCATGTATCTTACTATGGCAATGGTAATAAGTACTTTTCTCAATCAATTCAACTTACTAAGTACTCACAATTGCCAGAAGTCACTCACAAGTTCTCAAGTAAGTGCTTTGAAATCATTACTACCATAGCTAATTGTAGGAGGTTCATCATCAATGTTGAGCCCTAGAGAAAACTTCTCATAGATGTCTAGCCCCACCACATTCAAGTTCATGTCAAACTCTTATCCAGCAGAGCACACAAATCTTCAAGTTACTGTCTCTCTTTCTCAGAAAGGTCTCCATCACAGTGAGTATCCAATTTATGAAAAAAAAAAAATCACTCACTTTGCAAATACCTTCTGCATTTGTGTGCTCATTCCACCACATCCTTAGCAACTTGTCTGGGCCCAAGGACATCATGTGATTGCTTTAGACCACAGAATATGACCTTATTACAAGTCTTTATCTAAAGGTGTGAGGACAATAAACCCATCTGGTTTCACAATTGTATTGATCCTTGAGTCATATTGTGTCTGATCAAATCATTCTGCTCACTTCCCTTTGGAATGACCAAGTGATCTGTCAATCATCTTACCATGGTCATTCCACTATGCAATCATGATGTATGCCAACCAACCATGGCAGATGGTGAATAAGGTTTGTATTCTTCCATCTGTCAATTATTCACTGACTAGCTACTATAGATCAATGTATCAAGACAAGAACAAAGGAGAGGATAGTGACCACTACAATTGTACAAGAAGAACATTGTTACAATTTGCCTGCAGGATCTATTCTTTTTCCTTACTTTTGCTATCGAACTAACACTTTCCATTTCTCACACTTAACCTCAATCCCTTCCATGTCGTTCTATGACATCCCATATCTTTTATAAGTGTGCCTATCCTCCACCACGCAGGTACTCTTAATCTTCTGCTTTTTTTACACTGTATGCACCAGCCCTTAACATTTCTTCCTCATGTGTGCTTCCCTAACATTCTTCATGATTCCATCGCATTCCTTTGCCATTTCCACACTGGCCCTTAGGCAGTTTTCATGCCAGCCCTCAATGGGTCTTCCTTCACTATATATACTCATCAACTGAGCCTTATGCTCTCTTCTAACTTAGTTCTTCCTATGGCTTATTGCCTAGTTAGTCCTAAGCAATCTACCTCGTACTCCTCAAGTCTTCGTTCTACCATTAAGTGAACATTTCACACTCCAGCCCTCCTGCCTTCATGTGTCTCTCCTCGAACCTTTGACCTGCGTGTTAGGATAGACTACAGTTACCTTGACCCATCAACACTCTTGACAGAACTTTGACCCAGCATCCGCATGGCTGGTCCCTTATTGCTGTCAATACTAGTGACCGAACTCTCGACCCTACTAGGCCACAGGTATTTGTAGGACTACGCACGACTTTACCCAAGGTCACACGTAACAGATATTGCATTATCTATATGAAGACCAAAACACAGTCAGTAAACAAGCAGATAGTATACATGCCAACTCAGATCACAATACCTTCACCTTACTGTTATGATTCATCATGCTCGAGGCACGTTTCCCCTTTTTCTTTCTTCTCCTTCTCACATGCATGCCCACTCTTCTGCTCTTCTCGGTTGCCCACACCAACCCTTTGCCCTTGTTCCTCAGTTCCCCGAGGTATCTCTCACGTACGTCATCATACCTACGTGATCTTGTGCACTTATCTCCCTCATGCTGCCTTATCACACATGTGTTTTACCTTCTCTCACCACATGCACCAGCACGTTGCATTTCCCTTTCACGCGTGGGTTCTATCACATTCCATCTTATTCTTTCACATTCTATTGCTGCTTCCCACACTGGCCCTTAACCCATACCCTGGACCCTGTGACATTACTGTCACATGTCACTCTTCACTATATATACCAGTCGATCTGGCCTTATGCCTTTCCATTAGCTTGAGCTTCCCTACGACATCCTGTCTAGCACCTCGCTATGATACTTGTCAATAAAGACCCTCGGGTTCCCCATCACCCCTCACCTCTATGAGTCTAGTTCGACTCTTGAGTGAACACTAGATGCTTGGAAATCTCACCCTCACATACTCTTCGACTCCCCGCAACACCAGGTTGCACCACTGTTGTCGCCTTCAACTGATGATTGATCCCACGTCCCGATTAGATGGGATATAGTAGGGCTACACTCGACCCTACCTGGGCCAAGCGTAACACTTACACTATCCCTATATCCACATTGTCAATGCCAAAGCAAGCCATGAGAGTATCTACTTTACATCAAAAACTCCATCAGATAAGATGTCACAATCTCCTACCACACCATTAAACCTAGACTACCCTTCAGACATTCCCCAACCTAATGCACTTTCAGTGCCTCTGCTGGATGCAAGAGAGTTCTACATAATCACTGTTGGCCAAGAAGTAGATATTTTCTTTGACTGGTGAGTTCTTTTTATGCTGAGATCACATAAGCTACAATGGAACTTGGAATAGGTTCAAGGTCACTAACCACGTCAACTATGTTAGTAGCATAACCCACTGCCACTACCCAATATACAAAGAGGCTATCTGTGCATATACAAATGCTTATTGAAGTCATAGGATTAATACACGGCCTTTTTTTGGTGGCCTATTTGATATGCAAGCACAAACTTAGACTTGGACACCATCTGATGAGCTCTGGGACCAACTTGATAATATGAGTGAGATGTTTAGCCAAATTGCATTAAATAACAAAAGGTAGTAGTCTAGAGTCCCTACTAATGATAAATGTACCCAAGTTCAGCTGTACAACAATGTAAATCTTATATTCAGTGTGCTCAACTTTCAACAATTGATATGATGACTTGATATCCTCAGGCTTTGCAGAATCTATGAAATGTTGTGCAATGGATCACTCAGACTGTAGTCAGATTGGGCTGTCAATACTAGTAGTTACTATTATTAGATGCCCATTATGTCAACTCCCTACAATTAAAGTAGCACAAACTGATCACCACATCAAATATAGCTTTAGTTTTACTACAAAGGCCACTAGAGTGGAATATATTTAGATAAGACATCAAATCTATTAGTATAACAGGGAGCATGAGCATGTATTTTTTTAGTGCATATCTGCTTCATGTTTGCTACATGTTTGCCATGTGTATGCTACATGTTCACTATGCATGTACTACACTTGACTGGCATTCAAGTTCATTACACTGTTCACTATGTTATCATAATGCTGCCTGATGGAATCAACAGTGAGGACAAAGTGCTCATGAATGTACATTCAATTATGGTACATAGAGAGCCTATAGTTTAATCTCAAGGAACTTCGCTTGAGTGGCTATCTTTCTTAAGTAGTGAACAATTTGAGCATGTACAAGACCAAGTTTCATGCTACTCAGCTGAGGCAGCAGTGAAATCACATAGTTTTTGAGATCATGTAAAAAAGAGATGCCATTGCATATCTGCTCCTCATAGTTCAAAATGAATGACTATTCAGCATCAGACTATTGGCACTGTTTCAGCAAGACATCAAAGATGGGAACCCAATCCTCCTCCTTCTTTCTCCACTTCCACAATCATTGTGCAATGTGATCACAAAGGTCATCAAAAGAGAGAGTAAAGAGGCTACAAACTTCATGTTGATGGAGAGCATCATTGGAGGGTGGTGGCAATTGAGATGTCTCAGCCTCAGTTCCAGTTATGCCTTTTTTCCTATATTGCATTGAGTTCTGAAAAAAGAGATAAATTGAGTGGAAAACTGACTTAGCTCTCAATCTGAATTCAAGTAAAAGTTAGCATAGATCAAATGTTGTGGTAGTCATACATACTGGGCTGTGCATTCATGTGCTTTGGCATGTTGCACCTCTTGTACTCTGTAGGATATCATGTGTCAATTTTGTAAAGTATCAAACAAAGAAACCAATATTACCCTGGCTTTGAGAGCCATTGTTCTGATTGTGTGTGCTGGGAATTTTACTTTTCTATCATGCCAATAGAGTTAAGTAGTAAAGACCCGAGATACACTACAGGGTCTAAGCATGGACTAGTACAGTAGTGTGGTGGAATAAATTCAGCAAGATGGTCTTGCAATCAGAGTGATGTGACTCACAGAGTTGGGGGAGATTTTGTCAAAGTTGAAACATTGATGATTTGATAGACCATGACATCAGCCTGGAAGTGGCATGATTAGCATGTACCAGATGACATAAGTGAACTGTCAGTAATTTGATTGCACATTTGAATAATGGTTTCCAAATACCTGTAATACAAGCAATAGCAATCAAATAATCTGGCAACCCATACTTTGTGACATGGTCAAGCTGTTCAAACAAGTCGCTCACATTGATTTCAGGGCCTGTAGATCTGTCTTCATTGAGGTTGGTGGCTTGCTCTGAGTACTAGCTAGTCATCTGTTTGACATTCAGCTTGAGATTACTGTTCATTTGCTGTCTAGTAGGAGTATCATGACTATAGTACTGGATGTTTCACTGATAGGCATTCCCATTCACTGATGGTTTGATTCTGTATTGATCTCACTTGCACATTCACATCACTAGCTTCAGTGGCCTGGGTGAGTTAGTCTCACTGTTTGTTGGCCTTTATGATTTTCGCCAGTTTCTGTTACGATTCGCTGCAGGGTCTACTCTTTTTCTTTACTTAGCATTACGAACTGACACTTATCTCTTTTCTCACGCTTACCTCACTACCTTCCACGTCGTTCTACGACATTCCACCTATCTCGTAA
>JBBPTX010000863.1:0-15184 GCA_038094595.1 Pulveroboletus aff. annulatus | reverse complement strand
GATTCAAAGGTCGTTGCCTTGAATACCTGGTCCATTGGCTAGGCTATGATGAGACAGATCGAACTTGGGAACCGGAAGATCATCTTCTACCGGGTGCGCTTGATGCCATCGGCGATTTCCATAGGGAACATTCTTCTGCACCTCGAAGGTTGTGGATGTCTCATTCGGCATTTATACGATGCTTTCACAAATGCAATAATCTCACCCTTCCATCAACACACCCTTTTGATCGCCTGGAAGTCGATCCTTAGATGGGGGGTAGTGTTACAGCTATATATTTTTCACTTTTACCTTGCGCATATGGACGCCTTTTATTTTATCAAAAGGGAAAACCTGACCTAGACACTGTGCTAGACACAGGGGATCTACGGGCCCTTCTAGATCAGTGGGCTTCACCTTCAGCTTTTCACCTTCTCCCCACTGATCACACACACATATTTAATACACCGTGATCATCACAGACCTCACATCAGTCACCCCATCACTGTGATGTGATCCCTTATCTTTAATTACCGTTGACATCTTCCATTCTATCCACCCGCAGCAGATCAACAGCTGGTAACCTCATGTATGTATTAATCTCCATTATAGGCCGACTCCTCATGTTGATCATGTTGGGCCTAGGGGATAGACTTATGTAGATACATATCTAGATCGGTACACAACATGTATCTACACATAGAATGATATATAAAGCGAGACTGGACGGAGCTCAGTCTCCAGTCTAGTTCTCTTGTCTCCTGCCTACAAAGCACCCCTCATAAGATAGTCGCAACACTAGAACTAGACTGTCTATAACCTTTCACCCTTTCACTATCACCAGACCGTGAACGCGTCTAGTCTTCCACTTCACTACCCATTGACTCCAGCAAGTGAGTGCGTTCCTCGAGGCTACTAGGATACGCTAGAGACAAAGCTATCTAGTGCCTATCTCTTTTCACTGATCTCTTCTCCCCTTCGCAGCCTATACCCCTTGGGTTAATCAGCAGAACCCCTGGGAACCAGTAGATGCACCACCAGTAGCAGTAGCAGAACCCGTAGTTAAAGAGGAGTCCAGGGAGAACTCGCTAGCCAGAGCGAGCACAGAGAGTGAGAAAGACCCCAACGACTGGCCAGACCCGGCAGTCACTGAAGAAGAGTTTTGGAGGATTCTAGAACAGGATCTTCAATCCGAAAGTTTTGGTAACGGTGTAGAAGTCGACGTTATCGCCACCGATCTAAGATTCACAGGGGACACCTATTATTGGAACCCCACTCCTTCCTATCACACCTTAAGCCCGGCAACAGACCTCACCTTGCTTAGACACCCTTCCACCCCTATCCCTGACGTCATTAGGCCAGACCCTTTTGCTTGGCCAATCGCACCACATAACATCCGCCTAAATGCAACCTTAGGCGCAGCACAAGCAGAGAGAGAGATAAGCATCGCTAGAAGGCGATACAGAGAGACCACAGAAGAATCAGAAGACGAAGAGTCACATCGCGTGAAGAGACAACGCCACGAATACCCACAAACCATCAGAAGAAACGACAGATATAGCAGGGTTCAGTTAAGAGTACAACAAAGGAAATCGTACAAATACTAGTTAATCAATCACAATGTCTTCTTTTATCCCCATAACTGCAGACGATCTCCATACCAGCTTCTCAGATCCAAACACAAACAACCTAGATGCTATTGCACAATTTGCACAAACACAAGACCAAAGATATGAACATCTCACGAACGAGATGACAAGACTAAATAATGCAATACTAAGGATCGAGGCAATGATAGCAAACCTCACTCCCCAAGCCCCACCAATACCAACAAGACAACCTACACCAGTAATCACTCCAGTAGCTGGGGCATCATCCAGGAAAGTAGAAGTCTTCGCAGACCCTGGAGAGTACGATGGGTCCTTTGCTAAGTTTGACGAATGGTGGGCAAAAATCCAAGCATGGATTGAGATCAATCGACATGCTATCTCTCCAAAAGGCAAAGAAGCAATCTTGGCAGTGTTATCAAGATTAAAAGGAGCAAGGGCAGGACCCTTTGCACAGCTAAGACTCCAATTAATCTACACCCCTGGAAATAATTATACTTGGGATAAACTAGAAGACGAACTCAGACAATTGTTTGGAGGAAGTAACATCAAAGACCGAGCAACGAAAAGGATCCAAGACATGTACCAAGGGCAGAATCAACTCATTGATGACTTCCTAGTAAAGTGGTACACGAAATACCAGAAGGCCCAACTTAGCGATCCACATGGTGTATGGCTACTAGAAAACAGAGTAAAAAGATACATCATGGACTTCATTTGGAAAAATGGAATGAGGAAAGACACGGTGGAAGCCACCATGGAAACTTTGAGACATGTCGGGCATCGCCTAGAAAGTCTCAATCTCATAAGAGGAAGAACACAATCGAGATACGGATCTAACAAAAAGGAAAAGGATCCCAATGCGATGGACATCAGTGCAGCTCAGAAAGGAGCCAAGTCATGTTACAATTGTGGTGAAGCAGGCCACTTCGCCAAACAATGCAAGAAACCCTCCACTAAATGCGATCTCTGTGGATGGTCCAACGGCCATAAGAAAGATTGCCGACGCCGGCAAGTAAGAAGCACGTCTTTGGATGACATTAAAAGCACCGAACACATTTACACTCCCGGCACACAAGCCGAAAAAGGAAAAGGGTGTGACCCCACGGCAGCAATAAGGGGCATGTCATTTGAAGAAGCAAGGGCATTCTTCAGGGACGTCGAAGATGCCGAAAATAAGAAGTCAGCAAAAGGCAGAGCCTAGATTCAGGAACTGGGTCTAATTTAGACAAAGGTAAGCGTAAGCAGGTACACTTTCCAATGGACAATCATTTCTCTAGTCTACATGTTTACGATACAGAGGCAGCGCCTTCTACTATATCTTCTTCTTTGCCGATAGAGAAGTCCTCTAAGAGGCTCGGCCGGGGTGTTATGCCGGTGCATAATTCCTCTTCAAAGAAAGCTAACTCTTTGATCTCGCCTGCAGATCAAATCCCAGACAAAGGAATCTTTTGCAGATCATTAAAAATCAATAACGAACTAAAAATAAAGATAAAGGTAAAATCTAAAAATACTGATCAAAGTTTTATTTCAGTGTCAGCACTCTTGGATTCGGGCGCGAATTGCATCTTTGTAGATAATGTATTCGCAATGCAACACGCTCTCCTATTAAGGCAACTAGCACAGCCCCTCACCATTTACAACGTAGATAGCACTCAGAATGAAGCAGGCAAAATCACACATGTTGCCTCTCTCTTATTAGATTACAAAGGACATCGAGAGATAGTCGAAGCAGAAGTCACCAGCTTAGGAAAGAATCAGATGGTGATTGGCTACTCTTGGCTAAAGAAACATAACCTGGATATCAATTGGAAGACTAGGGAAATCAAGTTAAGAAGTTGTGGAAAAGAATGTTGGGAGCTCAGGGATAAAAGTGTCTATCTTAGGCTATTAGAGAAAGAAGAGCAGGAAGCTCAATACAAAGTCTATGAAATAATAAAAACACTAGAAAAGAAACAAAACGAAAAACAAGAACGAAACATTAGAACAGGACAAGCAGTGGACAAAAAGTTGAAATCCCTCATGGATCAAAAGAAATCCGCTGCAGAACTCGTGCCAGAATGTTATCATGAACATTTAAAAGTATTTGAAGAAAAGGCATCTACCAGGATGCCCACACGAAAATCTTGGGATCACGCCATAGATCTTAAAGAAGACTTTCAACCGAAAAAGGGAAGACTGATACCCCTGAGCGCAGACGAACAGAAGGAAGTATCAGATTGGCTAGAAGATCAGTCATCCAAAGGGTACATTAGGCCCTCTAAATCTCCTCAGACATCACCAGTCTTCTTCGTGCCTAAGAAAGATGGATGGAAGCGTATGGTACAAGATTATCGTTATCTAAACTCGCAAACAGTGTGAAATAACTATCCCCTCCCTCTCATTTCACAGCTCGCAGATCAATTAAAGGGAGCTAAACTATTCACCATGTTGGATCTCAGATGGGGATACAACAATGTACGCATTAAAGAAGGAGATGAATGGAAAGCAGCCTTCGTCACACATAAGGGAACATTCGAACCCCTGGTTATGTTCTTCGGATTGTGCAACTCTCTGGCTACTTTTCAAACAATGATGAATGAATTATTTGCCGACATGGAAGACGTCGTAGTGGTCTATATTGACGAAGTCATGATATTCACCAAGACAGACAACGAACAGGAGCATGCAGAAATCGTTAAGAAAGTACTAAAGCGTCTAGAGGAGAATGATCTCTTCGCCAAATCAGAGAAATGTCACTTCTTTAAGAAAGAAGTTGACTATTTAGGGATGGTCGTAGGATAAGACGGGATTAAGATGGATCGAAAGAAAGTCGACGCCATCTTAGATTGACTAGCACCCACTAATGTAAAAGAAGTGCGAAGCTTTCTCAGTCTTGCCAATTACTATCGTCACTTCATAGAAGGATATGCACAAGTCGCCAGACCTCTGAACGATCTCCTAAAGAAAGACGTCTCTTGGAAATGGGACTTTCCGTAGCAAGATGCTTTTGATAAACTAAAAGAACGATTCACCACAGCTCCTATTCTCGCCTATCCTGACATCGATTGTCAATTCCACCTAGAAACAGATGCCTCCAATTACGCAACAGGGGAAGTGCTATCTATATTAAAAGAAGACAAATGGCATCCAGTAGCATTCAGTTCACACTCGTTGTCTTCTGAAGAAAGAAATTATCCTATCACAGATAAAGAGATGCTAAGCATCATCAGAGCGCTAGAGCAATGGCGTCATTATCTAGAAGGAACAGAACACCCATTTGAAGTATGGAATGATCACGCAAACCTTCAATACTTTATGAAAGCCCAAGATCTATCTAGAAGACAAGCAAGATGGGCGCAGTATTTATTCAGATTTAACTATACCTTCGTGTATAAACCAGGATCGTCCAACACAAAAGCAGATGCTCTCTCTCGACAAGAAGATCACACGCAAGGAATAGAGGACGATAATAAAGGAATAACCATGATATCCCCAGAGCGGATAAGGACAACATTATCCAAAGTCGCAATCTATGATGAAGGGGCACAGCTACATCAAGACATATTTAATCAAATGTGTCTCTTGACCGAGACAGAGATACAGAAGCTATGTAAAGAACACCAAGTATATGAAGAAGCAAACGGGCTTCTTTACCAAGAAAGAAACTGGTTATACGTTCCAGCCAAAAACAGAGATAACAAAGATTTAAGAATCAAGACCCTTAAATTATGTCATGACTTGCCTATGGCAGGTCATCCCGGAAATGAAAAGACTATTGAATTAGTCTTACATCACTATTGGTGGCCTGGTGTCACAGCTCAGATCAAAGACTATGTATTTCATTGCGATCAATATGCACGAATGAAACCTTCAAACCAGCCCAGCTTTGATTTATTACAACCCTTAGAAGTCCCTAGTGGACCCTGGCAGGACATATCTATCAATTTCATCACTGATCTGCCTGAAAGTAATGGATCAGATAGCATCTTAGTAGCTGTAGATCGCTTCTCGAAGGAAGTGGTGCTCATTCCTTGTCGCAAGACAACGTCCACCATTGAGACGGCAAGTCTCTATCTCCATCACATCTTCAAGCACCATGGAATTCCTCTATCTATTGTGTCCGATCAAGGGCCACAATTTGCTTCGCAAGTCATGGCAGAGCTATGCAAGAAGCTTAATATAAAACAATGATTATCTACGGCACATCATCCACAAACAGATGGTCAAACAGAAAGGAACGTGCAATAGTATTTAAGAATATTCTGTGCAGAGCGCCAAGGCGAATGGGCACAATGGTTACCCATCGCACAATTCAATTATAATTCAAAGAGGCAAGCCTCCACCAAGAAGTCTCCATTTGAGGTCATGCGTTCCTATACTCCATGCATGGGAATCAAACCCATTGCATCATCTTCCAAGGCACCAGCTGCCGACGAATTCCTATCCAACCTACACGATGTGACAGAGCAAACTAAATTAAACCTAGAACAAGCTCAGCTGTGCATGAAAGCACAAGCTGATAAACATAGAAAGGAGACTTCTCCCTATAACGTTGGAGATAAAGTGTGGTTATCCACAGATAACTTAAGGTTGCCGCGTGCAAGTTGCAAGTTAACAGAGAGATGGTTAGGGCCATATGACATCATCATGCTAGTCGGGGATAATGCAGTCACCCTTCGCTTACCATCCTCTATGCGAATTCTGTTATGCGTGGCCATGGGTGTGGTCGCATGTAGACCTACTAACACCTAGCAGGGTCAAGGGGTCGATCGTTTGTATATACGTCAACACTAAGGCCAGCCATGGGGATACTGGGTCAAGGATACCATCAAGGGTGTCTTGACGGGTCAAAGGGATACCGTCATCTAGCTTGACGAATGGGTCAAGGTTCTTAGGTAGAGACACACGAAGGCGGGCAAGCCGTAGTGTGAAGCGCTCACTTAATGGTAGAGCGAAGACGCGAGGAGTAAAGACGATGGATTGCTAGTACTAACTAGGTGACAAGCCGTAGGTAGAACTAAGCTAAGGAGAAAAAGAGGAGGACCCTGTTGAAGGGTTTATATAGCGAGGTAAAGGCGTGACAGTTACGTGTCACAGTAGTTAAGGGCCAGCACGGGAAATAGCGTTAGAAATAGAAATCCAATGGCAGAACCACGCATGAGAATAGAAATCCAATGGCAAAACCACGCATGAGAAAGAAATGTTAAGGGCTGGCGCATGCAGTGTGAGAAGATCAGAAGGTAAAGAGTACCTGCACGGTGGAGGAATAAGCACGCTTACGAGATGTATGGAATGTTGTAGAACGACATGGAAGGAATGAGTTTAAGTGTGAGAAACGAAAAGTATTAGTCTGAGGGAGAAAGTAAGGAAAAAGTGTTTATCCTACGAGCAAATCATAACATTACCCCCTTAGTAACCCGAAGCTACGGCGAGGATTCCTTACAAGTCTCTAAAAGCTGGTCCCGGGGAGCCAGTGATGTTGGCATAGCTGACATCGTCCAGTTCGTCTCTATCTTCATAGGGGGAGGGGGCACGAGGAGAGGATGGCGCGGGATGGTAGGATTGTTGAGAAGAGGAAGATGACTGACGAGAGGTACGGCGCGGCATGGCTTGGTGGACGATTTGTCCGTTGTGGAACGCAGCTTGGGGGCGGTGAGGAGTAGACGAAGAGGAGGACTGAGCACAAGGAGAGGTGAGGCGAGAGGCGAGGGGACAAGAGGATCCCAGGCAACGGGCGAGAGAATGACCAGGTGCTTGTCGGCGGCATCCCATACAGACATATTGTCGACAGGATAACTGAGTGTGCCCAAGACAGTGACACTGGAAGCACCGTTGGTTGAAGCAAGGATGTCCCGGGTAAACGCGATCCCTGCCATTCCGACCGGTCCACCAGTCGTTTAGGGTTTGCCGATGGATGGGTGACCCGTCCCTCAGGACTTCGTTTCCAAGTCCTCAACCAGCGGCAGCTAGGTCTCGGAAGTGGTTATCGACGTCAAGAAGGAAAGTGTCGTAGCCCATTTGGAAGGCGTGGGAGTACAACTGGTATCATGCATGGTAGATGAAGTCCTGCATGGTCCTGCCGAGAGTTGTATGGGGAAATACCGGGCCTGAGCTGGAGACAAAGGCAGCAACGTGGTTGATCTGCATCGCGGTTTCGAACCAAGTAAAGATGGGCGAGCCATCAGTAGAGTAAACACTAATAGGGACACGGAGACGATTGTCAGACATAAGCGAATGAAAGCGAACATAATCCTCATCGGTGAACCGCTCTTCTCGGAGCCGGTTGGTGTGGTAATGAGCTGAGACGTCTAAGGGGACCTGAGAGTCCCATCCTGAATGTGCAATAAGGGAGTCCGAGCTTGGTGTGCAGGCTAGTTGGGGGCGATGGACACCTAAGAATGACAGAGGTCCGGGAGAAGGTTCCCGATGGGGCAGAGGTGTAAACGACAGCGAGGATTGGATCCTGCCAGAGACGGGGGAGACATGGGACTGGGGAACATCGCCAACAAGAGCGGCAAAGTTGATAGGCTGTGGGGCGGTGGGGCGAGTAGGAGAGACTCTCTCAGGGTCGGTAGAGGGAAGATGGACTGTGCTGGGGTTGGTGGATGGTGTGGCGGCAGGGGTGTCGACATTGGTAAATTTGATGGCCATGAGTAGAAGGTGGAGAGGGCTTATTTGCGGTGTGGTGGGCAAGCGGATGCAAGAGAGAAAGTGTGGGGGTGACGTCTTTTATAATCTTCTAGTAACTCCAACAAGTGTTTCAAGTTCCGCTCGGGTTCCCAGGATTCTTCTTCAGCAGAGTACCCTTTCCATCAGATCAGGTATTGACGTGCCGACGGCATTCCTCGATGCCGTATGATTCATTCTAATTCGTATTCCTCTTGTCCTTTGACAAGATCCGAAGGCAGTGTAGGGAAGTTCGGGCTGTGTACGTCGTTTTCACGATAGGGCGATAACAGAGAAGCATGGAACGTGTTGTGAATTTTCCACATTCATGGGAGTCGGAGGCGATAGGAGACAGGGGAAAGGATGTCAGAGATGACGAAGGGGCCTTCTCGTTTTGCGGCGAACTTGGGATCTTGGACGGATCTTTTAAGATTCCTAGCCTCCAGCCACACTCGTTGTCCTTTCTTGAAGGGTACGAATTTCGACTTAGACCTGGACACCATAACTTGTCACACAAGTTCATGGGATGCGAGGGCTTCGTCTCATAGAGCAGTCAGCTCTTTGAGGCAGGTTTCAACGACTGGGATGTTGGTTTCGGCAATCATCGAGGGAAGGGCATGGAGTTCATATCCCATCATGAGGTAAAACGGGGATTTGCCAGTGACAGAGTGGGGGCGGTGATTGTGCATGAATTCTGCATGGGAGATATGATCAGACCAGGTAGAGGGGTGATCTCTGCAGTAGATGCGGAGATAAGTTTCAACTTCCTGGTTGACGCGTTCAGTTTCTCCGTCTGTTTGAGGGTGATATGCTGTGGAAGGGATCCAGTAATCTCTTGGAGTTTGTGGAGGATAAGGTCATCAGAGGCCGAGGCCGAGGCAATGTGATTGGAGAGGGTGGAGTCAATGATTCAGATGAAGAGGGCGTCAGGAAGGAGGGTAACACCGATGTTATCTGAGTTGGTGCAAGGGAGGAGGTCAGGGCGGCGGGAGAGGGCATCCGGGCCGGCGAGCTGAGTGCCAGGGACATGAGTTATGGAGTAGTCATAATCGGCAAGGTCGAGGAGCTTGGCGACAGTTGAGGTCTTGAGGGTGGCGAAAATACATGAGGTTCTTGTGGTCAGAGAATACTTTGACAGGGAAGGGAGAGCCATGGAGGTATTGCCTCCAGGCTTTGAAACTGTGGATAACGGCCAAGAGCTCCCGGTCATGGATATCATAGTTGTGTTCTGAAGAGGAGAATGATTGGGATAAGTAAGAACAGGGGTGCCAATCCCTGTTTGCGTCAGTTTGTAACAAAATGCCACCCGACACGTATTTGGAAGCGTCAGTGGCTATGGCAAAAGGGCGAGAGATGTCGGGCATAAAAAGGATGGGCTTATGGAGGAACAACTCCTTGAGTTTCTCAAACGCATTCTGCTGGGCAGTGTTCCATGACCAAGGCATGGTTTTCTTGGTGAGGTTGATCAGGGGTCATGCGATATTGGAGTATCCAGGGATAAATCATCTGTAGAAGTTAGCGAAGCCAAGGAAGGAATGGACATCTTTGACTTTTCATGGCGTAGGCCACTTAGTGATCCCGTCAAGTTTGACGGGGTCCATAGCGAGTTGTCCTTCCTTGACGATCATCCTAAGGTATTTGACTTCGGGGACGGCGAATTGGCATTTTTCCAGTTTGAGGTGGAGATCAAGTTCCGTCATGCGTTGAAGGACTTGGTGAGTTCATTCGGTGTGGGTGGCATCTGTTATGATTCGCTCGCAGGACGAACACTTTTTCCTCGTTATCTCTGTCGGACTAATACTTTCCATTTCTCATGCTTAACCCCATTCCTTCCATGTCATTCTAACATCTCGTAAGCGTGCTTATTCCTCCACCGCGCAGGTACTCTTTACCTTCTGATCTTCTCACGCTGTATGCGCCGGCCCTTAACGTTTCTTTCTCATGCGTGGTTTTGCCATTGGTTTTCTATTTCTAACGCCGCTTCCCATGCTGGCCCTTAACTACTGTGACACGTAACTGTCACGCCTTTACTTCACTATATAAACCCTTCAACAGGGTCGCCCCTTTTTCTCCTTAGCTTAGTTCTATCTACGGCTTGTCGCCTAGTTAGCACTAGCAATCTATCATCTCTACTCCTTGTGTCTTCGTTCTACCATTAAGTGAATGCTTCACACTACGGCTCACCTGCCTTCGTGTGTCTTTACCTTGAACCTTTGACCCGTCTGTCAAGCTAGATGATGGTATCCCCTTGACCCGTTTGTCAAGCTAGACAATGGTTGTCCTTCGACCCGTCATCCTCGACGGTACTCTCGACCCTGCAACCCCACAGCAGGTCCTAGCGTCGTCGTCGACATGAACGACCGAACCCTCGACCCTACTAGGTGTTAGTAGGTCTACGCGCGACCGCATCCACGGCCACACGTAACAAAAGAACTAAGCTACCTCCTTGTTCGGGTACTATCACGTATGCCGCCCACCATAGCTTCTCATCGAAACACTCGAACCACTGATCCACGTTGGAACCCCCGAGAACCTCCACGTACTTCGCACTCCGACTCCTCTGACACCCCTGACAATCCCAACCAAGCATATTGGGACGAAGACCCCGATGAGCCTTTATTGGACTCAGATGAAGAACTCACTACCCACAACCTTGCCCATAGTTTTTCTGCTTCTGTGCAGATACCACGTCCTCAGACTCCCCTGTCCCCAACACCCAGACGCCAAACTGGCCACATCTTCCCTCCAATCCCTTGTCCCCCATCGCCCACTATGACTACCAAGCCCCTCGAACTTCGCATCGGCACCCCAGACAAATACGACGGCGACTACAGGACAGCCAAACAATGGTTCGACTCTGTTACCTTTTACCTCAACGTCAACACTGAGGTATACACCACTGACCCGAAGCGCATCGCCTTTGTGCTTTCATACATGACTTGTGGTCCCACACTCACGTGGGCAAATACCTTCCACTCCTCGAAGATCGCAGCTGATGGCTCGATTTCAATGGGATCTTGGTCCGACTTCCGCGACGCCTTCATCTTGGCGTTCAAACACTACGACACCACTGACAACGCAATTGCCTGGCTCACCACCACCCGTATGACCGCCACCAAGAATGGCGGATATTCCCCATCACTCACTGAGTACAACGCTCAGTTTCAGAACCACTATGCCATCGCTGGCATCACCGACGACAATGTCCTTATCGGCTACTACTTGGCCGCCATCCCCGACGCCCTCATGCACCGTATCCTCGCAATGGAAACGGTCCCCATCCCTGACGCCCTCATGCACCGTATCCTCACAATGGAAATGGTCCCCATCTCTATAGATGCCTGGTTGAAGAAGGCTGTAACCTTCCAAACCCACATGGAGCGTGCTCGAGAAATCGCCGCTCGTCACAAGACCCCCACCCGCCACACGTATCATCAGTACGCAACCCCCACCCCCGCCAAAGATCCCAATACCATGGACGTCAATGCCATCCACCTCCAACGACTCACCCCCATCGAACGAGAGCAATGTCGCAAGGAAGGAAGATGCTTCCGCTGCCGACAGAAAGGACATCGGGCAACCAATTGCCCCATGTTTACTTCGAATTCCCCAAGGCCGAAGAAGATTGTCTGGAAGGTTGTAGAAGTGGAAGTCAAGAACGAAGAAGTCCCTTGTTACGATCCATCGTGCTGGGCACGTCTTTTCCTTTTTCCTTTTCTTTTCCTTGCGCGTACGCTCACTCGTCCGCTCTTCTTCGGTTGCCCGCGCCAACCCTTTACCCTTGTCCCTCGGCTCTCCGAGGTATCTCACACGTACGTAATCCTACTTACGTATCTTTGTGCACTTATCTCCCTCGTGTTGCCTTATCGCACACACGTTTCGTCTTCTTATGCCGCATGCACCGGCACGTTCGTGTTCCTCTCTCACGTGTGGTTCTTATGCCTTCCATGGCCTTCCTTCACATTCCATTGCCGCTTCCCACGCCGGCCCTTAACCCATACCCTTGACCCTGTGACGTTATGGTCACTTTGTCACCTTTCACTATATATACCAGTCGATCTGGCCTTACGCCTCTCCCTTAACTTTGAACTCCCCTACCACCAGGGGGAGCACCCCGAACCCTCTTCCTCGCTGCTTGAGACTGGCTCTCGTCATCATCCCTCTCGATGCTCGCCTCAGCGTACCCATCCTCCCTCTCGTTCTTCACTGGCCTTCGTCGCCACCCTCACCCGTGCCCTTGAACCCTCGTCCTCGTGCTCTGTTGCTTAGCAAGGTAGCGGCAACGTCTCGACGGAGTCCTCAAGAACCCGTTACCTCTTCATGTCGTTAAAGAGCTCCTGTGGAGGACTGTCCGTCATTTGCATCCTTGACCCCCGCGTTCATTGACCACCCCCTTGTCCTTGAGGCTACCCCCATATCCCACAGTTGTACCCCCTCGTCCCCACCTCGTCTTGACCCTTGCCCTTCCCCTGCACTCCTTAGTCGTGCTCCGTTCATATGGGCACTAAGGAGTTACCTCAGATACCACTATCACGATCCTTAGCCACACCTTCCTTAGTCCTAGTATCTAACTTTGAGCTCCCTGTAGACCTCCGCCTACTTGTAGTGTTCTCCCGTGAATACACCTCATCATTACCCTGGTCCTCACCCCTCTACGAGTCCCGTTCGACTCTTGAGTGAACCTCGACACTTGGGACACTCTCCTTCGCGTACCTTAGGACTCCCCCGCGACTTCAGGCCGCATCACCATCGTCGGCATCCCCGATGATTGACCACTCGACTCCGTCTAGGCAGATATAACAGGGCTACGCTCGACCCTACCCAGGCCAAGTGTAACATCCCTCAACTACAAGAGATTGACGATGAAGACGACGATGAAGAACCAAAGGTGTCTCGCATCGCCTTTACCTCCCCGGATTTTTGAAATGGAACGCTGCCTTGACGTCAGTAGTTCCTTCCATTACATGTGTGCCTGTACTTGTATCCACATCCAAGAAATCAATGAGAATCCCTTTGCAACTCATTGACCCCTCGCATACCATGAAAACCGTTGACACTCGCGCCCTCATCGATAGCGGCGCTGACATCAATTGCCTTGACTGGGACTTCACCCGAAAACACCACCTTCCTCTTGACAAACTCCCAACACCTATCCCTGTCAACAACATCGATCAAACCCCCAACGCCAAGGGGGCTATCCGTTACACCGCCTCCCACTTTACAAACATTGATGGAATTGCTCAGCATGTGTGCTTCCATGTCATGCACTGCAGGTCTTGTTACGATTCGCTCGTAGGACGAACGCTTTTTCTTTACTTTCTCTTTCGGACTAATACTTTCCGATTCTCACGCTTAAACTCATTCCTTCCATGTCATTCTACGACATTCCACTCATCTCGTAAGCGTGCTTATTCCTCCACCGCGCAGGTACTCCTTATCTTCTGATCTTCTCACGCCATATGTGTCGGCCCTTAACACTTCTTTCTCATGTGTGGTTTCGCTATTGGCTTCCTATTTCTAGCGCCGTTCCCACGCCGGCCCTTAACTACTGTGACACGTAACTGTCACACTTTTGCTTCACTATATAAACCCTTCAACAGGGTCATCTCCTCTTCTCCTCAGCTTAGTTCTACCTACGGTTTACTGCCTAGATAGTACAAGCAATCCATCGATCTTACTCCTTGCGTCTTCGCTCTACCATTAAGTGAGCACTTCACACTTCGGCTCGCCCACCTTTGTGTGTCTCTACTTCGAACCTTCGACCCGCTAGTCAAGCTAGGCTGCGGTTTACCATTGACCTGTCAACACCCTTGACGGTATCCCAGACCCAGCAACCCCACGGCTGGCCCCACGTCGTCGTCAACACAAACGACAGAACCCTCTTGACCCTGCTAGGCATTAGTAGGTCTACGCGCGACCACACCCACGGCCACGCGTAACAGGTCTGAGAACGTAATTCTTGGGACGCCTTGGTTACGATATACAAATCCCTCCATTGACTGGTCGTCACAGATGATCAGTATCCCCAAAACAGTAGACGAGTCGGCCTCTCTCTACCACATCCACGTTGCTGATCTCAAACGACACGACAACGCCCAACCGCGAGCACCTCCCGCGAAGCCACCCCGCCACATCATGGTCGAAACTACTCCCGACCATACCCTCTCCACATTCCTTGACATGCCAGATGGGAACCTCTACGTTCGCCGTGCACTCCATGCCAACTCTTGTCAACAGGTCCTCAAGTCGGGATCTCGGTACCACCAGACACACCCGAAGCTAGTCGCCAAACTCACCACCGCCATGGAGCTTGCAGCCACCGCCGAGAAGGCAAAACTGAAAGTCATGCTCCCTGATGTCTATAAAGACTTTGCCCCCGTCTTCGCTAAAGAAACCACCGACTCCCTTTCTCCCTCCAGACCCTATGATCACGAAATCAACGTCAAAGACTCGTTTACCCCTAAGATCGGTAAACTCTACCTGCTCATTCCCAACAAAAAGAAAGCTACCGAAGATTTCGTCGACAAAAATCTCGCCGCTGGCAAGATTTGCCCCTCAAATTCCCCTCAAGCATCCCCTTTCTTCTTCATCAAGAAGAAAGACGGCAAACTCCGCCCCTGCCAAGACTGTTACAGCTATATATTTTTCATCCTTTACCTTATGCATATAGACACTTCCTTTACCTTATCAAGGGAAAACCCGACTTAGACACTGTGCCAGTCACAGGGGATCTACGGGCCCTTCTAGATCAGTGGACTTCACTCTTCACTTTCACCCCATTGATCACACACACGTATTTAATTACCGTGATCATTGCAGACCTGCACACAGTCACCCACATCACTGCAATGTGATCCCTTATCTTTAATTACCGTTGACACCTTCCATTCTACCCACCCGCAGCAGATCAACGGCTGGAAACCTCGTGTATGTTAATCTCCGCTGCAAGC